>JAJIYU010009538.1:0-16951 GCA_030144865.1 Tinospora cordifolia | reverse complement strand
TTAATAAAGAAGTTGAATTTTTCTTTACCTTTAAATGCCTTGATTTTATTAAATGTGAAATTGCACTATTGAATTTATTCTAAGGCATATGGTATTGAAAAATAGAAAGTCAAGTGTGTGTCGCTTGTAAAGTAACACCAGTCCGACCCGCCAATTGGTTAAGTCCACCGTCGAAAGGAAGGGTGGTTATGTCCAACTCTCAAATTAAAGAACGTGGGGGTTGGGGTGTTACAACATACCAAGTCAATAAGCTGGGAGAATTATATGTGAAGGAAATAGTAAGGCTGCATGGTGTACCCAAGACTATTTTGTCTGGCAGAGACTCTCGCTTCACTTCACAGTTTTGGCAGAGTTTATAGAAGGAGATGGGTACTAAGCTAACCATAAGTACAACATTTCACCCTCAGACGGATAGTCAGTCTGAGAGAGTTATCCAAATCTTAGAGGATATGTTGAGGTCTTGTGTTTTAGACTTCAAGGGGAACTGAAGCAAGTATTTACACCTGGCGGAGTTTGCCTATAACAACAGTTACCAGACAAGCATAAAGATGGCTCCATTCGAGGCCCTCTATGGAAGACCTTGCAGATCACCTACCTATTGAGCTTAGCTGGAAGATCATGTATTAACTAGGCCAGACTTGGTAGAAGAGATGAACAACCAAGTCAAGTTTATATAGAGGAGACTGACTACTGAACAGAGCCGTTAGAAGAGTTATGTGGACAAGAGGAGAAGACCACTAGAGTTCCAAGTTGGGGACAAGGTATTTCTGAGAGTCAGTCCTCAGAAGGCTATCAAAAGGTTCGGATTCAAAGGGAAGTTATCTCCGAGATTTGTAGGACCCTTTGAAATACTTAGAAGGATCGGAGAATGTGCTTACAAATTGGATCTACCAAGCTGGACGACTTTAGCTCATAACGTATTCCATGTCTCTCCATGTTGAGAAAGTACGAACTTCACCCTTCCCACATCATCCACTGGGAGGAAGTGAACATTCAGGATGATGCTACGTACGAGGAAACTGTAGTTAGAATCCTTGATCACAAAGTGCAGAATCTGAGAACTAAGGATATTCCCTTAGTTAAAGTACTACGGAAGCATCATGGACTGGAAGAGCTACCTGGGAGCTGGAAAGTGAAATGAAGACTAAGTACCCACATCTGTTCACTAGGAACACCTAAACATGTACAAATTTGGAGGACGAAATTTTTCTAAGGAGGGTAGGTTGTAAAACCTCATAATTTTGTCAACAAAGAATTATTAATGAAATAAAATTCATTGAGAAAAAATTCTAAAAATATTGGAGGCAAATGAAACTTTAGTATCAAGATGATCTAACTAATGATATAAGGTTAGTGGAATTATCAAATATTAATTAATTAATTTGTAATTATGCAATTATGGAATTAATTATCCAATATAAAGTAAGTAGAGTGAATTATATAATTATTCGTACCTTCTAAAAATAAAAATATGAGATAAATACATAGAAATGAAGAAATGAAAAATAATATAAAAAAACATAAATTATTAAGTGTTGGCAATATTAAAAAAATAAAATAAATACAATATTAAAGAAATAGAAAGGGAAAAAACATTAGAAAGTCAATAAAATGGAAGGACATGTGCAAAAATCCATGTTTACATCAATTAGAAAGTATATAATTAGCAATTTTTGGATAATAGCAACCTTAAAAAGTAATTTTGTAATTAGAAATTGCATGCAACGGCCCAAAATCGATCTATTCGATCCAACAAATGAAATCAAAGCTAAACCAACGCTCAGGAGCACCAAATCATCAAAATCTAATGGCCCAGAATCAATCCGCCTGATCTAACGGTCGAGATCATTTTCGTTGATTGCGAACAGAGATTCGAACACTGCAATCGATGACAATCCAATAGCCAAGATTCGTGCTCGCGGTAGGATGATCATCTGGTGCTATGCTCGAGGTTCATCCGACAGCGAAGATCAAAGCCGCATTGGTTGATCACGAATGGTACTACGCTCGAGGACGATCTGATGGCCCAAATTTGAGAAGTCTTCGATCGATCGCGAATCGATGCTTCATTCGAGGTTGATCCAAGTGTCCAGATTAGAGCCGCACAAACAAAGACCCGCACACCACGATCGAGGCTCATCCGACGGTCCACATTTGAGGCACCTTGTTAATCATGAATCACGTGTTGTGCTCAAGGAAATCTAGTGGTCCAGAGCCAAGACGATGATCGCAAACTATTGATGCGATCGAGGATCATCTATGGTACAGATTAACGCTCCGATTAAACTGAGAAAAATAGCTTAAAAATTTGAATAAAAATCCAAAAATTCTAAGAGAATCCAAAAAAAATGTTTCTAAATTCAAAAAAAAATCATTCAAATACACTTGCTATTTTCCTAAGCTTGAGGGGTACGAAATTTTGAATAATTGTCAAGTTTCCTACAAGGAAAGCACCAAAAACTTACCAATCTATGCCATCTTAAACTCCATATAAAGGACACCTAGTGATCTCATTGTTTTCATCCCAAATCAAGAGCATACTAGTCCCTCTTGACTCTCTCTAGCCTTCTTCTTGGCTATCCCCTCAGTTCTTGAGTGATCTTGAACTGTTCTTGAGTGTTTGGAAGCCTTGAAGTAACGGAACTCTGCCGCATTTTAGAAGTGTGCAGAAGAGACTTATTTAAGATGGAAGTGATTTTTCTAACACCCCTTTTTCTTATTCGAATTGCTAGCATGTTTATTGTTTGCTTGGTTTTTGAAATTAAAATAATTTCAGTTCTAGCATTCTAAAACATATTTTAGTTTCATATTCGATTCTTGTTCGAATTTATGCATTCATGGTGATCATGCCACGTTTAGTATCATGCTTAGGTTTTTATTTTAAGGAATGATGTATGATTATGGATATTCCATGATTTGATTTCCATAATGCTTATATTCTGGATTTTATTGATCTTAGTTTCATATTTTGAAGTTTAATTGATGATTCAAGAATTAATAAAAGAAGATAGTGAAAATAACCACGTACCATCATAGTAAACATGTGGGTTGCTATGGATGTTCTTTTCATATGATTAGTTCATATGGTTTTAAGACCAAAATACTTGGTTGGTGGGTAAGTTCCCTTGAAGTCCAAAAGTCCAATGAAATTGGCTAAGAAGAGTTATATTTCACTCTAAGGAGATGTACTTTGTTAAGAACTCAAATGCTTAAAAACCCTTTTGGTCTAAAATCTCAACTTTAAACAAAAATGTTGTTTGAAACGCCTAATGTATGCAAGTTTTTGAAATATGAATGTGTTATTGGTATGAATTTGAAAAATGGTTGTTTGAAAAAGATCCACTGAGCTTTGTGCTCACCCTTTGCTCTTCTTTTTAAGGAAACTAAATTATGAAGACCATTGAATTTGGATTTTAGCAAGTTTTTATTTTTTATTTTTTATTTTTAAGTTTCCTTTTAATGTAAGGGCATGTTGCCCAATTTTGAATAAGTCTTCCGCTAAAATTTTATTTTTTTAGAGGTTATTAATTTCTTTTGATCAACAATGTAATAGTTTACATTACAAAGTTATGTATTTTTTTTATGAATAAAGAAGTTAATTTTTTCTTTATTTTTAATTACCTTGATTTTATTGAATGTAAATTGTATTCTTGAATTTACTCTAAGGCATGATGTATTGAAAAATAGAAAGTCAAGTGTGTGTCACTTGTAATGTAACACCGGCTCAACCCACCAAATGGTTACGTCCACTGTCAAAGAATGGTGGTTATGTCCAATGCTCAATGAATGTGGGGGCTGGGGTGTTACATTGTTCCTCCGTAGAAAAACATTCCATAGCCTATTTAGAAGGGATTTTTCACCTTGTTATTAGTTTTTAATGTTCAATGCCACATGAAAAATGATTTATACTAATCAAAGAGATTTTCTAACTCATTTGAATACTCACGTAGTTTGGGACCCTTATTCCTCAACAAAAGCGTTGCTTTCATGTTTCCATTGAGCTCATCACATTGTTTGTTAAATAAATACTTATAGCAAATGAACGTAGTCAATGTTCCTCTCTTTACAACCTTATAAAGGAACAAACAACTTATTTTTTTTATTTCTCTGGAAATGAAGAGCAAATTGTTCATTTATAGGTAATTTCATTTACTTAAAAGAGTTTTTAAAGCTTATATCCTCGTTTCAATCTGACGACATTTTCTAAGTGATCTTCTAGGGGCGTTTGAATATTGAATGTAATTTGGGTCCCTAACTACTTGTAGAAGACATCACTTTAATGATCAAAATGACTTTATATCCCATATAACCAAGCTTGACGCTCGTAAAAGTTAAAATATCATATCTCGGGCTCTTTGCACTCTAACATATGGTCAAACAATTTAAAATGGTTTGTTTTGCTTTTCTCTTATGAAGAAGGGGTCAATTGTTCACTTGAAATAGATTCTCTTAGCATTAGAAAGCTTTTCTTGTGTAATTCCTCAATTTAAAAGTTCTCAGGAAAAACTTTGCATTCATCATAAATTAGCATTTAATTGCATTCTTAACCATCAAAGTCCAGATAAAACTTGAAATAGCTATTTTTAACATCATCCCTCTCTTACAAATGGTCAAAACAAATTAAAGCGATCTCATTTGCATTGATCCTCCATAGAAAAACACTCCATAGCCTATTTAAAAGATATTTCTTTTCTTGATATTAGTTTTTAATGGTCAACGCCTCATGTAGAATGATTTATGCTAATAATCAAAGAGATTTCTTCATTTGTTTGAATGCTCATGCAATTCGAGAAGCTTATTCCTCGACAAAAGCGTTGCTTTGATGTTACCATTGAGCTCATTGCGTTGTTTGTTTAATAAATGCTTATAGAAATGAACGTAGCCTATGTTTCACACTTTACACCCTTATAAAGGAACAAACAATTTATCTTTCTTATTTTCTCCAATAAAAGAGCTAAGAGTTCATTTACAGGTAATTTTCTTTACTTGAAATAGCTATTTTCAGCTTCATCAAGCTCTTAAGTTTAAGGAGATCATTTGCATTGTTCCCCTATCGAAAAATACTTCATAGTGTATTTAGAAAAAATTTCTTTCCTTGATTAAATTTTTAACTGTCAATGCCTCATGCAACATTATTTATACTAATGAAGGAGATTTTCTTACTTGTTTGAATACTCACACAGTTTAGGACCCTTATTCCTCGACAAAAGCATTGGTTTGACCTTTCCACTAAGCTCATCATGTTCTTTGTCAAATAAATACTTATAGAAATGAATATGGCCTACATCATCTCTTTACACCATCATAAAGGAACAAATAACTTATCTTTCTTATTTTCTCAGACAGAAAAGGTGTGAATAATTTGTTTACAGGTAATTTCCTTTACTTAAAGGAGTTTTTAAAGCTTACTTTCTCGTTTCACTCCAATGAAATTTCCTAAGCAGTCTTCTAGCTTGTAACACCCAAACCCCCAAGAGACACGTTTAAGCTCAACAACAAGGAGGGTTGGGTCCTATGTTACATTTACAAGTACACAACTTGCATCACTTTCTATTATCTCAAGTCTTATTATATCTCAATGAACACATAACTCAAATAATTTAATTCTAATTTAATAAGACTATTACAATAGAGATGAAAGAAAAACTTCAATCTTTATTTATTGAAAAAATAAAGGGATACATGCTTGAAATTCAAATAATGAAAAGGGGAGTACATAACTCTAAAATTTAAAAGTAAAATTCAGCGGAAGTCTTTATTCAAATTTGGGCGATATGCCCTTACATAGAAACTTTTTAAAAATAGACCTTCTGATCCCTTAACAAGCTTGATCATGTATTTCAAATTTCTGAAAAATAAAAAGAAGGGGTGAGCACATAGCCTAGTGGATCATTCATCAAACTACTAATTTACTAATTCAAATCAAAAGTACATCCAATTTCAATCACTTACAAGCATTAAGTGTTTCAAACAATATCTTGTTTGTGTTGTATATATCCTATTTTGGGATGGAATGACAATTCATTTTGTCACATTCCATTCGAAATAAGGATCACATGTCCACATTTTAAGTATTTTAAAACACATCCACACTTAGTGATGTTATTCATATACACTAAGTATATGCAAAGAACACTCATAGCATCACTTAGACTATTAAGATGGTACGTAATTGTTATCTTCGCTTTCTCATATTTAATTTCAAATAAATATGAAACAAGATCATAATAATTAATATCAGAATTTAATTAATCAAGAGAACATGGAAACATACACTGCATGCTTAAAAATTCAAAAAACAAAAAGTCTAAGCATGGTTTCTAAGCATGTTATGCTATCATGTATGAAATAAAACATAAAAACATGTTAAATTGAAAATAAAACTTGATCAAACATGCTTCAAACTGAAATATAAACATGCTGAAAATGAAAAACAAACATAAATATACTAAAAACTTGAAGTAGTAAAGAAGGAGTTCTAGAAATCCCCTCCACCTTAATTCGAACTTTTTTGTAGAATTTGGCAGAGGTTCCCCTTATCCACCACTTTTAGAACTTCTAATCACCAACAAAAATACTTCAACAACTCTCAAAAATACTAAAATAAGAACTTCTCACATAAGAAAGAAAAGAGAGTGAGAAGAGGTGCCAAGAAGAAAGCAAGAATAAGCAAAAAGGGAAGCGTCAACTCTTTACTTTGAGATGAGATGAATGTGAGCAAAAGGGAGTATTTATAGGTTTTCATGAGCACAAGGTGGGCATCTAGGGCAGCTGGGGCAGCTGACCACATTTGAGCATGTTTCCATACTCATAAGGGGATGTTTTGGGTGAGAAAGACAAGTATGCTCATGGTTGGCAAGTGGGACCACTAAGGTTTCCAATCCAAGTGTAAGCAAAATCTTTGAACCTTATTTATTTATTTTTTTATGTGTGTGAACACAATTAAAGGTTTAGAATACATTGTAATCTCTCTTGGGTGTCCTTTATTAGTAGAAAAATATTTTAATGCATTGTGATTCATAAAATCAAATAAGTTTCTAATATGGACATACAAAAACAAAGCTTTGAAATGTTTCTTATTTTCCTTAGATTCTCGCCCTTTTTGGCTCCACATGTGAGCATGAGGTAAATTTTTATTTTCTCATTTTTTCTAGGTGAAGGAATCTTTCTATATCTCTTTAAATCAGCCACTCTCATTAAACTTCTATCTTGGGTTTGTCACAAGTATGTCCACACACACACACTTATGAGACATTTTATGTGTAGCCTTAGTACACATGATCATTTATCTTGGCACATGGAATCATTCTTCATGGTTTCTATAGGTGTGGGCATACTTGGTCATTTACATGGCACATGGGATCATTCTTCATAGTTTCAAATAATGGACACGTCCCATGGAGCTTAAGGTAAAGTAGGGTGCACATGATCATGGTGTTCCACCCATGTGACTTACACATGTTAGGAGTGGCCAGACTTCATGGGTTTACAAAAATTAAATAAAAATTAATATATCCTTATTTACAAAGAAATATTATTTATAATCTATAGTTTTGGAATCACATGAACCTAATGCACATTTTAAGGTATGATTTGGCCCAAGGTGATTTTCCCTTAAAAACTTTCTTTATTTAAGACCCACTGAGGTTACTAGGCAAATGAAAATCCAAATCTTGATAAAATTGTTCTGATTTTCGGATATATCATTCAGTTTGTTAGTTCATGTAATTTTGTTTGGTTTCAGGTTATTTCAATCTCCCAAGGTACCCTAATGACAATTCTTTCTAATTTGGACCCCCCTGAAGGGCGTTTAGCAAATGAAAACCTTAACTTTGACCAATTTTTCTAATTTTTTGATATGTTATCCCCTTAGTTTGTTCATGTCACCTTACTTCATTTCAAGTTGTTTTGGTTCCCTAAGGGTCAGTAAATGAGAGTTTCAGAAACCTGCCAATTTTAGCCTCGAAATGAGCTCAGTTTCATTTTGCACCTAAATTTCACTCAATAAATGATAAATTTCATTTAATTGAGTACAGAGGATTTTGGGTATTACAACCTACCCTCCTTAGAAAAATTTCGTCCTCAAAATTTGTACATAGCTAAAGATTTTTAGTGAATAGACGTGGATATTTGATCTTCATCTCATTTTTGAGTTCCCAGGTAGCTTCTTCTACCCCGTGATGTTTCCATAGTACCTTCATTAATGGGATATCCTTCGTTCGTAGACTACATACTTTATGGTCAAGGATTCTGACTGTTGTTTCCTCATAAGTAGCATCATCTAGATTATTCACTTTCTCCTAGTGGATGATGTGAGAGGGGTCAGGTTTGTGCTTTCTCCCATTTCCTTTAATGTATAGGACACAAGAGCTCAACATAGTCTCTATTGTCTGGGTAACTCTCTTAGAATTACTGACTTGATCTGGATCTGGTTGGCAAAAATTAGTCACTTTAGTGAAATAATCCACAATTACCCATACAATATTTTCTTCGTAAGTCTTAGGGTATCCTCAGCATCTGACTTAAGGTCACTATGCTTGTCTTATTTAATTTTCACTATTGGGCTTATAAGTCATTCATCTTGCCTTTGTTCACCCCTGATCTGATTGAAAAAGGATCTGGTGGGCAAGACATGTTGTAGAGATAGGCTCATTTTTCATTTATGGTCATACCCAGCCTAAAGTTCTCAATCTATTTGAAGGTCAAAGTTTCTTTGTCATACCCCAGCTCCATCTCAGTGGACTCGACCACATGGTAGGCCTCGAGTTATTACTAACACTTTCTATTCCCAGACTTTCTATTTTGAACCTTCAAAATGTAACAACAAAGATTCTTAAGGGAATAAATTTCATTTATTGAAAAGAATAGGTACAAGACCTAATCAAAGCTTAAAACTCATAAATGTTGACATATAAAAATTTTAAATAAAGGGCTAATGAAGTTCTCCTAATATTTTTTTATACTAGGGTCTCCAGGGTAGGTCTTGATCTTCTTGAGCCTCAACAGCAAACATTCTGGCCCAGTTCTGCCCACGGCCCTAATTCTGCCCCTAGTTGGCATTCTGTTGTTGTTTGCCCTGAGACCGATCATTCTGACCTCCTCCCTAAGTGTTTTGTGGCTGAGCAGCCTGAGTGAGTGTAGTAAGGCAATTTCTTACCAAATGATACTTTTACTTGCACAAATAGCACAGTCCCTGCTTCTTCGACTGTTCTATTAGTACATCTTTATTTTGCCTCTGATTCTAAATTTGTGGTACCTTCCCATAAACCTGAATTCCTATGCATCCCTTAATTCCTCCAGGCTTCCTCTATAACCCTGAATTCCTATGCATCCCATACTACATAGAAATCAAAAAATATAGAAGTTTCCCAGTCCCGTGTCCTAATCAAACAATTTTCTATTTTCACACAAGTTTCAATCTCTAGCCTATGTCCTAAAGATTTATGCTTTTGATCCACTGTGCCACCCATGGCTACACGTTTCTACCTAAGGTCTTTCCCCTAGACCTAAGGTTTTATCTAGTTGACTCACAACCTTTGGCTAGCTGAGATATCACCTTTGGCATTTTTTTGACTCTTATTTAATTCCTTGCCCTAATTTTCTTTTATTTGTAAAGTTGTTCTTCAACTCAAACTACTCGTACAAGGTGGTAGGACAACCTCTAGATTAGGGGGCGAAACCAAAGTCTGCTTAGCAACGACACTTTCTAGGGCACGATAACCCACCTCCTTTTCAATATTTAGCTTTACTCAGGACAAGGCTTACCCACTATTAGCTCAACTTGCAGTCTCTGCATCCAAACAAAACGTTTTAAAAATATATATTTTCTTTTTGAAAACACTTTCTAAAATGTTTTTCGATTTCAAAATAGAAGGTCAGACATTCAAGAATCAAAACAATTCAAAGTGAAACCCTATTTGAGTTTCTAGTTCTTGTCAAGCAACTAATGTTTGACTTTCTAATTCTAGTCCAATAACACATGTTTAAGCTTAACTTTCTATTTCTAGCCCAACATATCTAATAGCTAAGCTCTGATACTACCTTTGTAACACCCAAACCCCTAAGAGATAGGTTTAAGCTCAACCACTAGGCGAGTTGGGTCCTATGTTACATTTACAAGTACACAACTTACATTACTTTCTATTATCTCAGGTCTAATTATTTCTCAGTGAGCACACAACTTAAATAATTTAATTCTAATTTAATAAGACTATTACGAGAGAGATAAGAGAAAAACTTCAATCTTTATTTATTGAATAAAATAAAGGGATACATGCTTGAAATTCATTAATAAAAAGGGGAAAGTACATCACTCTAAAATTTAAAAGTATAATTCAGCGAAAGTCTTTATTCAAAATTGGGGCAATATGCCCTTACATAGAAACTTTCTAAAAATAGATTTTCTAATCCCTTAGCAAACTTGATCATGTATTTCAAATTCCTAAATAATAAAAGGAAGGTGAGCACATAGCCTAGTAGATCATTCATCAAACTACTAATTTACTAATTCAAATCAAAAGTACATCCAATTTCAATCGCTTACAAGCATTAAGTGTTTCAAACAATATCTTATTTGTGTTGTATGTTTGACCAAAAGGGGTTTTTAATCCCTTGATGTTCTTTA
This sequence comes from Tinospora cordifolia, assembly GCA_030144865.1. Lineage (NCBI taxonomy): Eukaryota > Viridiplantae > Streptophyta > Magnoliopsida > Ranunculales > Menispermaceae > Tinospora > Tinospora cordifolia. Next base: position 6,327 of record JAJIYU010009538.1, on the reverse strand, counting down.
TTAAAATACTCTTATTCTGTAATGGAATGACAATTCATTTTTTCACATTCCATTCGAAATAAGAATCACATGTCCACATTCCAAGTATTTTAAAACACATCCACGTTTAGTGATGTTACTCATATACACTAAGTATATGCAAAGAACACCCATAGCATCACTTAGATTACTAGGATGGTATGTGATTGTTATCTTCTCTTTCTCATATTTAATTTAAATAAATATGAAACAAGATCATAATAATTAATATTAGAATTTAATAAATTAAGAGAACATGGAAACATATATGGCATGCTTAAAAATTCAAAAAAAAAAAGCCTAAGCATGGTTTCTAAGCATGTTATGCTATCATATATGAATTAAAACATAAAAACATATTAAATTAAAAATAAAACTTGATCAAACATGCTTCAAACTGAAATATAAACATGCTGAAAATTAAAAAAAAACATGAATATGCTAAAAGACTTGAAGTAGTAAAGAAGGAGCTCTAGAAATCCCCACCACCTTAATTTGAGTTTCTTTGTAGAATCCGGTAGAGGTTCTCCCTATCCACTACTTTTAGAACTCCTAATCACCAACAAAAATACTTCAACAACTCTCTAAAACACTAAAATAAAAACTTCTCACACAAAAAAGAAAAGAGAGTGAGAAGAGGTGCCAAGAAGAAAGCAAGAACAAGCAAAGAGGGAAGTGTCAACTCTTTGCTTTGGAATGAGATGAATGTGAGCAAGAGGGGGTATTTATAGGTGTTTATGAGCATAAGATGGGAATCTAGGGCAGCTCACCATGTTTGGGCATGTTTCCAAACTCATAAGGGGATGGTTTGGGTGAGAAAGGCAAGGGTGCTCATGGTTGGCAAGTGGGACCACTAAGGTTTCCAATCCAAATGTGAGCAAAATCTTTGAACCTTATTTGTTTTTTTTTTTTTTTATGTGTGTGAACACAATTAAAGGTTTAAAATAATTTTAATCTCTCTTTGACGTCCTCAATTAGTAGGAAAACATTCTAATGTGTTGTGATTCATAAAATCAAATAAGTTTCTCATGTGGGCACACAAAAGATAAGCTTTGAAATGTTTCTTATTTTCCTTAGATTCTCTCCCTTTTTGGCTCCACATGTGAACATGAGTTAAGTTTCTATTTTCTAATTTTTTTTCTAGGTGAAGGAATCTTTTTATATCAATTTAAATCAGCCACTCTCATTAAACTTCGATCTTGGGTTTGTCACAAGTGTGCCTACACACACACTTATGAGATATTGCATATGTAACCTTGGTATACATGATCATTTATCTTGGTACATGGAATCATTCTTCATGGTTTCTATAGTTGTGGGCATACTTGATCATTTACATGGCACATGGGATCATTCTTCATAGTTTCAAATAATGGACACGTCCAATGGAGCTTAGGGTAGGGTAGGGTGCACGTGATCATGGTGTTTCACCCATGTGACTTGCACATGTTAGGGGTGGCCATGACTTTATGGGTTCACAAAAATCAAATAAAAATTAATATCTCCCTTTATAGAATTATGATTTATAACCTATAGTTTTGGAATCACATGAACCTAATGTATATTTTAAGGTATGGTTTGGCCCAAGGTGATTTTTCCTCAAAAACTTTCCTTATTTAAGACCCACTGCGGTCACTAGGCAAATAAAAATCCAAATCTTTGTCAATTATTCTAATTTGAATATATTATTCATTTTATTAGTTCATGTCATTTTGTTTCGTTTCAGGTCATTTCGATTTCTCGAACTACCCTAAATGACAATTCTTTCTAATTTGGACCCCTTGAAGGGCGTTTCGCAAATGAAAACCTTAACCTTGACCAATTGTTCTAATTTTTTGATATGTTGTCTCCTTAGTTGGTTCATGTTACCTTACTTCATTTCAAGTTGTTTTGGGTCCCTAAGGGCCACTAAATGAGAGTTTTACAAGCCTGCCAAATTTAGCCTCGAAATGAGCTCGATTTTATTTTGCACCCAAATTTCACTGAATAAATGATAAATTTCATTTAATTGAGTACAGAGGATTTAGGGAATTACATAGCTCGTTTAAATACCAAATTTGCTTTGGAGCCCTAACTACTTGTAGAGGGCATCACTTCAATGATCAAATTGACTTTATATCGCATTCTAACCAAGATTGGCACCCATAGAACTTGAAATATCATATCTTAGGCTCTTTGCACTCTAACAACTGATCAAACAATTTAAAATGGTTTGTTTTGCTTTTCTCTTGTGGCGAAAGGGTCAATAGCTCACTTTAAACAAATTCTCTTAGTGTTAGAAAGATTTAGTTGTTTAATTCCTCAATTAGAATGGAGTAGTCAGTTTTGAGGCCAAAATTCTCAACAAAAATGTTAACTTGATCATAAATTAACATTTAATTGATTTCTTAACCCTCAAAGTACAGATAAAACTCGAAATAGCTATTTTCGGCTTCATCACATTGTGACAATAGTTAAAACAGTTTAAAGAGATCATTTACATTTTTTATCCATAAAAAAACACTCCATAGCCTATTTAGAAGAGACGTCTTTCCTAGATATTAGTTTTTAAGTGCCAATGCTTCATGCATAATGATTTATACTAATCAAAGAGATTTTCTAACTCGTTTGAATACTAATCAAAAACTTTCCATAGCCTATTTAGAAGAGATTTCTTTCCTTGACGTTTCCAATGAGCTCATCGCATTGTTTGCGAAATAAACACTTATAGAAATGGACGTAGCCTACGTTCCTCCCTCTACACCCATACAAATGAACAAACAACCTACTTTACTTATTTTCTCCTTCAGAGAAGGAGCGAATAATTCATTTACAGGTAATTTTCTTTACTTAAATGAGTTTTTCAAGCTTACTTCCTCATTGCACTCCAACGACATTTCCTAAGCGGTCTTTAGCTCGTTTGAATAACAAATATGTTTTGGGACCCTAAGTGCTTGTAGAAGGCATCACTTTAATGATCAAATTGACTTTATATCGCATTCTAACCAAACTTGCACCTGTAAAATTTGAAATAGCATATCTCGGACTCTTTGCACTCTAACAACTAGTCAAACAATTAAAAATGCTTTATTTTGCTTTTTTCTTGTTGAGAAACGATCAATTGCTCACTTTAAAAAGATTCTATTAGCATTAGAAAAATAATTCCTTAATTTGAGTGGAGCAGTAAGTTTTAAGGGCCAAAATTCGCAACAAAATCGTTAACTTCATCATAAATTCGCATTTAATTACATTCTTAACCATTGAAGTGTAGATAAAACTTGAAATAGCTATTTTCAGCTTCATCATTATCTTACAAATGGTGAAAATAGTTTAAAGAGACCATTTGCATTGTTTCTCCGTAGAAAAACACTCCATAGCCTATTTAGAAGGGATTTGTTTCCTTGATATTAGTTTTTAATGGTCAACGCCTCATGCAAAATAATTTATACTAATCAAAGAGATTTTCTAACTCGTTTGAATACTCACGCAATTCAGGACCCTTACTCCTCAACAAAAGCGTTGATTTCATGTTTCCATTGAGCTCATTGTTGTTTGTTAAATAAACACATATAGAAAATGATCGTAACCAACGTTCCTCTTTTTACACCCCATAAAGGAACAAACAACTTATCTTTCTTATTTTCTCGAACAAAGAAGGAGCGAATTATTCATTTACGAGTAATTTCCTGTGCTTAAAAGAGTTTTTAAAACTTACATTCTCAGTTGACTCAGGCGACATTTCCTAAGCAATATTTGAGGAGCGTTTGAATACCGAATGTGCTTTAGGGCCCTAACTACTTGTACAAGGCATCACTTTATTGATCAAATTGACCTTTTATCCCATATAACCAAGCTTGACACCCATAGAAGTTAAAATATCATATCCCAGGCTCTTTGCACTCTAACAACTGGTCCAATAATTTAAAATAGTTTGTTTTGCTTTTCTCTTGTAGAGAAAGGGTCGATTACTCACTTGAAACAAATTTTCTTAGCTTGAGAATGCGTTTCTTGTTCAATTCCTCAATTAAAATGGAGTAGTTAGTTTTGAGGGCCAAAATTCTTAGCAAAAACATTAACTTCATGATTAATTTGCATTCTTAACGATTAAGTGCAAATAAAACTTGAAATAGCTATTTTTAGCTTCATCACGCTCTTACAAATGGTGAAAAGAGTTTAAAAAGATCATTTGCATTTTTCCTTCATAGAAAATCACTCCATAGCCTATTTAGAAAATATTTCTTTCCTTGATATTAGTTTTTAATAATCAACACCTCATGCAATATCAAAGAGATTTTCTAAGTTGTTTGAATACTGATGCAATTCGGGACCCTTATTCCTCTCAACAAAAGCATTGTTTTGACGTTTCCATTGAGTTCATTGTATTGTTTGTTAAATAAATACTTATAGAAATGAACATAGTCGACGTTCCTCTCTTTACACCCCTATAAAGGAACAAGAAACTTAGCTTTCTTATTTTCTTCGGTAAAGAAGGAGTGAATAGTTTGTTTATAGGTAATTTCCTTTACTTAAATGAGTTTCTAAAGCTTACTTCCTACTGCACTCCGATGACATTTCCTAAGTGGTCTTCTAGCTCGTTTGAATATCGAATTTGCTTTGGAGCCTTAACTACTTGTAGACTACATCACTTTAATGATCAAATTAACTTTATATCGCATTCTAACCAAGCTTGGCACCTGTAGAATTTGAAATACCATATCTCGATTTCTTTGCACTCTAACAACTAGTCAAACAATTCAAAATGGTTTGTTTTGCTTTTCTCTACTGGAGAAAGGTTCAATTGCTCACTTAAAACAGATTCTCTAAGCATTAGAACGTTTTGCTTATTTAATTCCTCAATTTGAGTGGTGTAGTAAGTTTTGAGTGTAATATCTCAAAAATTTGTATGAAATTTGAAAATTTATTTAGAGAATTATACAGAATTGACGGATGAAAAATTTGGTAAGTCCTAGTTTAGTCAAATAAGGAATAAAATCAATTTAATGGATTTTTGGAAGAAAATATATGAATATAATGTATATCATGGGATATCATAGCCAAAAAAATACAAGGATATGTGCAATTTTTTTATGAAAACAAGATTAGAAAGTCAATTTGGACTAAGATTTGGCAAAAATTTAAAAATAGAAACATTAAATTCGGCTGAAAATCATACAAATGTTGTAACTCAAAACACATCCAACAGCTGCAAACTATCGATCTGAATCCAATTTCGCGATCCAACAGCCGCAAGAAATCTACACCAACGCCCGTGCACATAGGATAACGAAGATCAAATGGACGAAGTTGATCAAGGATGATCGTACAGCCGCGATCAAAGCCACAAAATCTCAATCGCGAAGTCGCACGGTGAGACTCCGCGCGTGCCAATCTCGACCCTCCAATCTGATCTACGTGCGCGTCTCGAGGAAGATCTGATGTGCTGAGATCTTAGCTGATTTATAAAAAATGAAAAATGTGAAACTCGATGAAAAATTCGTCGAAAATTACCAAAAAATCGAGATAAATATCAAAAATTTATTTTTAAATTTCAAAAAAAATCTAAAAATGCTTATTTTCCTCCTATAATTAGGAAATACAAAATTCTAGCGAATTTAGTGTTTTACTCCAAGAAAAACTCAAAAGTTTCTATTTTTTTCCCTTTGAAAATCTATATAACCCCCCCTAGGCTCTCACTTCCCTCATTCCAAAAATAAGAGTTGAAATTTCCTCTTATTTTCTCTAAGCCTTCTTCTTGGCACCTCTTATCACCTTTCTTTCCTCTCTTTTGTGTGTGAGAAGTTTTTCTCTTGGGTTGAAAAATTAATTTGGGTGATCTTCGTTGGCACTAATACGTGGGGGAATTGTTGTAGAAATTTCTGAAAAAAGCTTGACAAGGTGGAAGTGATTTCTAGAACACCTTTCTGTTCTTATTTAAATTTATGGCATACTCATTGTTTGTGTGTTTTTCACTAAAATCAAAGATTTTCAATTTCAATTTCAGAATTTTAAAAGTTTATTGCAGTTTTTCAGTTTTAATTCATGTTTAAGCAATTATATCATCTATGCCATGTTGGTATCATGCTTAGGCTTTTAAATTAAGGTATGATGCATGTTTTATGAGTGTTTCATGAATTGATTTTGTACATTTTGAATTTTAGCTTGATTTTATATTCTGAAATTTATTTTATGAGATCATGATATGAGAATTAAGCAGAGACAATGGTGATAATAACCACGTACCATCATAATGGTCAAGGTGACACTATGGATGTTCTTTTCATATGAGTTAGGTCATATGGTTTTCAGACCTAAGTACTTGAGGGTCGTGTA
>JAJIYU010009537.1:0-16939 GCA_030144865.1 Tinospora cordifolia | reverse complement strand
GACCAGCTAGGTCAACAAATGATAGGTTGACTAGGGTTGACCAAGATTAACCGAGGTCAATCAAATGGACTTAGCAACTAAGGTAAAGTGAACGAACGTATATGAACTAGTATTGACTAGGCCAAATGATTGATTAACCAATGATATAGAATTAGAGTGAGCCAAGTCCCATATTAATGTTAAGAAGTTGCGTCGATTTCGCAGGACCCAGTGCTAGCGGGACGCGACCGGTCGAGAGAAGAGCGCCGGTAGCGGAGCATCCTTGTGAGTAGTGTTTTCTAACTCATTTCTTAGAGCTTGTTATTTTGTGCATTGTGAAAATGGTGTTACATATTGTGATGAACTTGCATCCTTTGAATGAGCTTTAAATAAAAAGTGCACCGAATGTCGAGGTCCAGGAACTGGTTAGGGTATTGGATGTAGTAGAGCAATTAGGGCGAGTTGTGACCCTGATAGTAACCACCTGGCACAGAGTGCCTATTGAGGGGTTCTGTGGGCCTACGATGATGGCGACGACAATAAGTCCTAATCGGGTCGTCACGATATGCCTAACGGTCTGCAACTCGCTCGTGTATTGATTGGGCTCCCATCGAGCATCGAGTGACCACCTAGCACAGAGTGCCCTAAGGGGGAGGGGGGGTTCTGTGGGCCCAGATTTGGGTCGTCACCTCTACACCTAACCGTCGGGTTTCTCCCGCTCGAGTGTTTTTAGTCGCCTCGGAGAGCTTGCGAGCCTCGGTGAATGTTTTCATTGTTTAACTATTTTTAACAAAGGTGCACGACTGCATTATGATTTTGAATTGTGTTTACTGTTGCATTCATTTGCATAATGCTATTGTTCATGTATCCATGACACATGTTTTAACTGTTGAATACTTGTTTTAAGTTTGAATTAGACTGCATTACTCACTGAGCCACCGTGGACAATTAGGCTCACTACTCTAACATTTCAGGTTCTTCAGTCGTGGATAAGGGCAAGGAAGTGGTCATCGCGTTACTCTTTTGGGTAGGATTTCTTGTATTTTTCTTTTCTGTTATTATGTTTTGAGAGGTAGAACCATGTATAGGGGTGAGGATAGTCTGTATATAATGAATAGTCTCTCCCGTTGCTACACATGTGTAATGACCCGTTTTGGAAATATGAAGTTCTTATTGGTGTTCATATGTTAGATCTCTTCTACATTACTTATGATTACTCTGATAGTGTGTGATGTGGTGTTGTATGTTGAGGCTTAACATTGTCTTGGCAAGCTCGGCTTGCGAGCGGGTTTGTTGAGACACTGTGCCGGTCGGTTCGCCCTTCATCCTAGGGAAGGGGTCCCGACAAAAATAATTTATAGGATTGATTTATGAATTTTTGGAATAATCCTGAAATTTTTGGAATGATAAATGTAATTTTTGGGTAAAAAAATGATTTTTAGAAAATTATTTAATTTTTGGAGAAAATGATTAAATAAATGATGAGATGGTGTATAATATTGGCATTTGGATGAGAAATGATGAATTAGACAATTTTGATAATTTAAAAAAAAATGAAAAATATTGATATAAAATACGTACATATACACATATAATGGTATATGTATATAAAGAAGGAAAAGGAAAAAAAAGGGTCTGGACCAGCGCACGGGCCGAACGCGGTCAGGCCCCAGGCCTGACCTGTGCGCCCTGACAGGCCAATGCACCCAATCCAAACCAGCCCCCCCTCTCTTTTGTCCGTTTGTGCGATTATTGACCGAATTTTTGACGAATTTCCAGTATTTTTGGCCATTTTCGAGCACAAAAACCATGAGAACACATGGTTTGTAATCCATGGTTTTGGCCATCACTTCATGACCTCCATTGTGGCCAACCCAGGCTACCAACTGGGCATCCAGCATGTGATGTTAGGTGCCACCTAGAAGCCACATGTCATCCACCCCTTTGCCAAGCAAGCACCCATATGCAACAAAAAGGCCTTCTTTGAGCTCAATTCCAGAATGTTTAGATTCTGTAACCAATTTTCCAAGCTCAGAACTCCCTCAATTCTCAACCAAATCCTACAAACTATAGCTTGATTTGAAGCTTGTACCACCATCTACGAAGTCCTACTAGTGGCTTGCCTAGTCTTGGAGTTGTCTGAAGCAGAAATCATCAAGAAAAAGTGTTGTCCACATTGTTCAAACCCAGAAAAACCAGAAAGTGTGTGCTGAAGCCACCTTTGGAGCTTTGAACCTTGATCCTTTCCAGTTCCTTCTGAAGGTAAAATGGTTCACTCTCCTCATTTTCGCATGTACCTTGATCTCCGAGAGTTAGAGAATGAGAAATAGGGTCTTGTACATGATTATAGAACCCTTGAAGTTAATTACTTACTGTCACAACTGTGTAACAGAGACAGTTGGAGCAACCTTGGGAAAGCTCACTCTTGAACTACTCTAGGCACGTCCCTGAGGTAAAAATCAATCATTCTACTCCTTATCATGAGTGTTCAAGTGTCCAAGTAGTAGAAATCTGAAATTAAAACGTTTAATGTATTTTATAAGTCAATGTCGCTAACTGTTAGATATACTGTTGGAACAGTGCCGACAGAAACAATTCGAGACCAAAATAGGAGCTATGTTTGTGACAACTAAAGGCACCCTTTCTGGCTGGAACCAGAAGCATCGTAGACCTCATTGTAGAGACTCCAGAAAGGTATAAAGACTTAACCTCAAACTCTTGTGGATGTGTTTTGTTATACTTGCAAATATGCCATGATTGTAGGGTGCTACAATAGATTTCTTGTGTTCCTTGGAATATAACAGAGTATTGATGGAATGGTAGACATGTTTTTGATATTGCATGTTACTGATTCGAAGTGGTTGTGATTAATGGATGTGTTATGACCTATAAACTGTAAGTAGATGCAAGAAACAACCCCTAGAATTGTGATTTAATGAGGGAAAAAAAATACTAGAAGGATAGTAGGATCTGTGAACCCAGAAATTTCCTACAATCTGGCTGAAATTTTTGAGATAAAATTGACTAACCAAACCGTGATAGATTGAGCTGAAATTTGGTGGAGAGACCCTTAGATATGCGTAGGTGGTGTTGTACCTCGCCGAGGTGGCATATCTATGTACAGTTTAAATTGGAATGTCGGTTATTCATATATTCAAAATAGACTCGACTCTAAAAGTTTTCTAGTCTTTTATGTTAGGTTCAAATATGTTTTATGATTGCTAGCCTTCCTTTCTCTTTATTCGAGTACTTACTTACTTTCGCAATCATTCTGATATCGTCTAGGTTCTCTACTTATTCATGTTTGAACTGGGCTCTGATACCAAGTCTGTCGAGACCCCTTGCTCTAAGTTAAGGGCGGCCCGACCGGCACAGCGGCTTGACGAACCCTCTCACCAAGACGAGTTTGCCCAACCGCTGTTAAGCCCTTTTTGTAAATCTCATGCAATGGGACGATATCAGAATAATTGGAACAATTAAAAGCAAAAGTAAGCAAAAATCCAAAATGAAAGCATTTCATTTACATTAGTTTGTCTAAAATACATACTTAACCATTTAGACTACTAGAACAACAATGACTAACCTCAAAGGAAAAGGAGAAAACCAAAAAGAAACTGAGACAGAAGTCGTCAGGGAATTAGGCAATCACTACGCCTTTTCCCTTATCCACCACTGAAGAACTTGAAATGGTAATAGAGTAGTGAGCCTAAAATTCACGTGACTCAGTGAGTAGAAAGATCAGCATGTCAACCATAACCAATATTCCAAAAAATGCATGTATGCATGAGCAATAAAATGATGTGACATTTGAAAGCATGACATAGTATGAAAACAATTATAAATAGTGCAACGGTTTAAAAAAAAACCATCTTAAATTCATGCTAGTTAAAAACATATCCAGGCTAGGTTAGCTCAACAAAACCCAACCTATGGTCATCACTCGAGCAGGTCGTAGGTCAGGTGTATTGGCCACTTGAGTGGGTCGTAAACTGGGTGTACCCCTCGAGTACTCTAACCCCGCGCTTGGTCCTCAAGTGCCATCACTCGAGCGGGTCAGAAGCTAGGCGTGTTAGTCACACACCCTAACCTCGCGCTCGGACCTCGAGTCTCATCTCATCGTATACCCTGACCCCGCGCTCGGATTTTTGAGCCTCTGGTCTCACTACCCGTGCACATCTACATATCTTAAAATCAACCAGATGTATCTAAGTCCCGTGAAACTATTCAAACCATGTCATTTCATACAAGTTTTATGCAAGGAACAAAAGTCATAGAAATACTTGAATCAAACAACCGGCACAGCCCCGCTATACCCTCTCGAATCTGCATCAATCAAAACTCAATCTCAGTTCTATCTGTACAGTGGCCCAATATCTAATATCACCGTCCTAACTCAGTTTTGATCGACCCGAGCCGTTTTGGTCGACCCGAGCCGTTTCGGTTAATCGGTCAGACATAGTCAATTCTGGTCAACTCTAGTCAATGCGGTCATCCTAGTCACCTTAGGTCAATCCATGCCCAAATTGGGTCAATGTAGGCCATTTAGGTCAAGATTGGGTCAAAAAAGGTCAAAATTAGTTCAAATTCTCAAACCTCAACACTTAGTCAAATTTGGGTTCTTTGCTCTCTTACACAACAAGCTTGCCGATTTTTCTGCAGGCAATCCATACGTCGGATTTGCACCAAATTTTTCAGATCTGTTCTAGACTCCTTAAACCTCTACTAGAATTTTAAATCATGATTTTAGGACTTCATTTGATAGTAATTTTTGAGAAGATTCTAGGGATTATGTATTCTCGGGTTTTGTATGATAGACAGTGATTATTTACCTAATTTGACCCACTTATACATATCCAATTACTCTGAAATTTGGTAGGTATAAACTAGACATAGTTAGGAATCACTCCACCAAATTTCAGCTCAATTTAATCATAGAGACCTTTGGGTGCACACTTCCTGGCAGTAAATTTTCCAAATTTCCTGTGATCAATCCAACTGTTGGATTTGTGTAAAAATTTTTAGATTTGATCTAACCTGTCTAAGATTTCACTAGAATTTTGTTTCATGATTTTTGAACATCATTTACTAGGGTTTCTGGGTATAATAACAGAGATTATAAGAATCCCGTATATCCTGTGATAAGCAGTCACTTAGTGAGTTAATTGACCTACTTCCCTAATTCAGAATGGCTTGAAATTTGGTATACATATTATAGACACATCTAGGGACTTCTGCACCAAATTCCAGCTCAAATGGCCTTCATTTGGTCAGTCAAATAGTTCCCTACTTTTCTGTTCATGTAACAAATTATTGCATGGTTTAATCCCCTATGGTTTTTTTGAGTGCTTATCTATCCTAGGTCCCAATACTAATCCAAGGCCATTCCTTGCTGTTTTTGCAAGATTTTAGTCTCTGGAATCCTGACTAATTAAGCCTTAGTCAAAACAGCAAGCAACCATAATCACTTTGACTCTTAAATCCAACTCCAAAACATAGTATGCATAAGGGTGTTCTGGAATTTTTTCTAAGTCCAGAATACTTTAACTAACAAGTCATGTTTGCAAGTATATAACATCTAAACTACAAAGGCTTAGGGTTACTCTTTATACCTCTCTATAGCCTCTACCATGAGGTTTAAAATGCCTCTGATTTCAAGCCAAACGGATATCTACAAGTTCTCCAAACACAACCTCAATCTGGTCTTACTGCTTGCTCTCTGCAGAAACTGTTAAAACATTTAGCCAGATAGTCAGTTTCATAGCATTGTAAAATAGGTTGGCAGTTTTACCTTTTGATTTCCACCACTTGGACATGGAAGTACTCGAAATAAGGAAGAAAAGAGGGGTTTTACCTCCAGAACGGACTTAGAATGGTCTAGGAATCAGAGCTCCAAAGGTGGCTTCAAGACAAACTCTTCTAGTTTTCTGGGTTTGAACTTTGTGGACCTTTTCTCTATGATTTCCATTTCAGATGGCTTCAATATTGGGCAAACCACTTGTGAGACTTCATAGATGGTGGTATCAGCTTCAAAACAAGCTATAAATCACTGGATTTGGATGAGAAACGAAAGAGATTCAAGGTCTGGAAGGTGGGAGCAAGAGCTGGAAGTTTGGACTTAGGCAAAAATCTGGGTTTTTGTTGCATGAGAAGCTGCTTGCATGGCAAGAGAATAGGGCAAGTGGCTACCCATGTGACCTCCAAATCTTCATGTTGAATGCCCAGTTGGCACTTGCTATTGTCTTGCTCAAAATCTGGGATAATCAAACCATGGATTCCCATGGTTTTTGGCTGAAAAATAGCTCAAAAAATGCAAAAATTCATAAAAAATGCCTCAAAATCGTGAGAGAAGAAGAAGAAGAAGGCGCCTGGGCCGCCAGGCGCCCTGAGATGGCCCAGGCGCCAAGCCCAGGTGCTAAATGCGCCTAGGATCGACCTTCGTGGGCTGAGTCCACGTGGGCCAGGGGCCTGCGCCTCTGCGTGATCGAGTCGGGCCGTGGCCCGACTCGAAATCGGTCCGCACGGGCCATTCGGCCCGTGTGCCGATTTTTTTTTTTTTTGATTTTCCATTTTTTATTTCTTTTCCCCCCTTATACATACATACATATATATATATATATATATATATATCAATTGTTTTCATTTTTTTTCTAAGATCATTTTCTCGTCAAAATTTCTAATCATACATCATTTTCTCATTTATTTCGTTATTTTCTCCTAAAATTGGATAATTTACCAAAAATTTTATTTTCTTCCCAAAAATTTCGTTAATTACTCTAAAAATTCCATAATCAATCCCAAAAATTGTTTTCCTCAAGAAAACACATTTTTCTTCTAATTTGACATATTTTCTCCTCAAATTTGTATTTTCTCCAATAAATAATATAAAATGGAGAAAAATTGAGGTAAATCTTTGTATTTCCATTAAAAACTTTAAAAAATACATATGTCGAAACCGAATATTTTTGTGTATCAAAACATGGGTCGTCTCACCAACTGACTCTATGAAGACCAGAATTGACCCTGTGTGACTCTGTTGACTAGCTAGGTCAACAAATGATAAGTTGACTAGGGTTGACCAAGATTGACCGAGGTCAATCAAATGGACTTAGTAACCAAGGCAAGGTGAACGAACATATGTGAACTATTCTTGACTAGGTCAAGTAATTTATTAACCAATGATGTAGAACTAGAGTAAGCCAAGTCCCATATTAATGTTATACAGTTGCGTCGATTTCGCAAGAACCAGTGCTAGCGAGACGTGACCGGTTGCGAGAGGAGCGCCGGGAGCAAAACATCCCTGTGAGTAGTGTTTTCTAACTCATTTCTTAGAGCTTGTTATTTTGTGCATTATGAAAATGAGATTACATGTTGTGATGAATCTGCATTCTTTTAAATGGGTTTTAAATGAAAAGTGCACCGAGTCTCGAGGCCCAAGAGTATAGGGTTAGGATGAGTTGTGTTGGTCTCTCATACGACCCCAAGAGGTAACCACTTAGCACAGAGCACCTGTTGAGGGGGTTTTGTGGACCCACGATTGATGGAGTGACCACCTAGCACAAAGTGCCTGCTGAGGAGGTTCTGTGGTCCTACGATTGATGGCAACGACAATAAGTCGTAATCGGGTTGTCACAATAAGGCAATGGTAATAAGTCCTGTTTGGTTGTTACGATGATGGCAACGACAATAAGACCTAATCGGAGTCGACACGATGCGCCTAACTGTCTGCAAATTGCTTGAGTGATTTTTAGTCGCCTCGGAGAGCTTGCGAGCCTCGGCGAATGTTTTCATTATTTAATTATTTTTGAATGAAGGTGCATGATTGCATTATGAACTTAATTTGTGTTTACTGTTGCATTCACTTGCATAATGATATTGCTCATACATCTATGGCATATGTTTCAATTGTGGAATACTTGTTTTAAGCTTGAATTAGATTGCATTACTCACTGAGCAGCCGTGGATAATTAGGCTCACTATTCTAACTTTTCAGGTTCTTCAGTAGCGAATAAGGGTAAGAGAGTAGTCATTGCATAGAGTTGCGTTCCCTTACTCTTTTTGGTAGGCTTTCTTGTATTTCCTTTTTTGTTGTTGTATTTTGAGAGTTAGGACCTATGTATAGGAGTGAGGAAAGCCTGTATATAATGGATAGTCACTCCCATTGCTACACATGTTAAAATGACCCATTTTAAAAATATCAAGTTCTTATTGGTATTCGTGTATTAAATTTCTTCCGCATTCCTTATGATTACTCTGAAAGTGTGTGATGTGGTGTTGTATGTTGAGGTTTAACAGTGTCTTGGTGAGCTAGGCTTGCAGGCAGGTTTGTTGGGACACTATGCCGGTCGATTCGTCCTTCATCCTAGGGAAGGGGTCCCGACATATATATATATAATCAATTGAATAATTTATCACTTTTTTTTAATAAACGAATGTAACACCCCTCTTCTAGTCCCCGTAACTCTAGTTCAATTTATTTTTTTAATTGTTTAAAGATTGAAAACACCTTTACATTGTCTAAAAACCCTTTTTTTGTAATTGAAACTATTATCCATGGAAAAAGTTTGTGCGTATTTATTTAAAATTCTCAAATAAAAATTGGGAATCTAGAAGAGGAGTTATTAGTTTCCTTTCTCACTCCCATTTTTTGGTTGATTATTAAGGTATATTACATGTTATTGACTTTGAAATTGGTTTTTGCATATCAAGATTGAACAAGTCCATAAATTTTCATAGACAATATTTCACGACTATGCATCATGATTAAATCATTCCTAGGTTCCCATATTTAGGTGGGCCCCATCTAGTTCTTTGCACTTTTCTTTAGAACATACAAAAACTACATCATGATGATTTTTTAATACATTGCAATAGTAAACAAAAGGAAATAGACTCAAAGACGGTGATCTTGTTCCTTCAATGAGTACCTGCATATGAAAGACGTGGAATGAGTGATCTCTATAAGCCTAGTAGATCTTGTAAATCTACAATCAAACTAATGACATGAACAAATGCATCACACATGAAATCACTTCAACACATTAGGCAATTCAAACATGAAGTTATTTTTAGTCAATAGAGGTACAGTTGATGACCTTACTTGGTTTTTGTACCTTTGGCCAAGTAACTTCCATAGGAACATCATTGGCTTCACGGGTTGTGGGTTCATATGTTCCTCGCTCCCATGACAAACTCAAAAGATATGCAAAGCACACTTAATCTTGTACATGTGATCACACACCTGTTTCACATGTGAGATGTTATTGTGTGAACCACCGATGACCAACTGTTTCTTAAAGTGGGTTGTTATCTTGTTAATCATTATGTTATGTCCAGTCATTAGATCATAATCATGCATGATACTGAAAGGATTAATATCAATTAACATATTGCATCAAGATCATTCTAAGCACGGATCATGTACTATCTACACATGCATTTCATATGCAAATTCATGTCCTCATGGCAAGTTACACGTACTTATTGTTCATGTGCAATCTATTCTCAATGATATCAACACATATACTATAATTCAAGCACATGTTCTGAGTCTAACATAGTCTCATGTGAACAGAGCATGTGAGATAATGATTAATCATGTTATTGTCATCATAATCTCATGTTTCAAAAATGTTGCATTCACAATAATTGAAGAGGTGTCCTAAACTACCACCTAGACCATTTCATGTGTAATATGCATGCAAATATAGTTAAAGAGTATGCAAATAGGAAATCATATCCTCCTTATATGCTATTTTCATAATATTTAGTTTCCTTGTCCGACATTTGTCCTTTAGTGTTGGGCTTGAAATCTTAACTACCCTATTTTTTGGTCAAAGTAAACCAATTAAGGCTATGGTTAATGGCTTCATAGGTGATCATGGCTTTGCAAAAAAGTGTGATGAAAATTAGGTATTCACTTTGGTTCACACAATAATGTGAAACACTACCACTGTTGTACATGCTTTTCAAAAAAAAAAACATTTCGTTCTAGTTACCATAGTGATGCAAAATATCATTGTGGTAATTAATGTTTACCACAATAATATTTTGATGAGAAATCGACAGTTTCATGGGCTTAAAGTCTTTGATCTATGTTATTCTTTAGGCAATCTTATATTATATTTGATGAGAAATCTAGACATTACAACCATTTGGCTTAATTTGGGCTCATTGTTTTAGGTTTGGCTTCAACGTTGATTATTATGTCAACAATCATGCCCAAAATTTTATTTTGAGGCACCGACTTCAACGACTTTAATCTTAGGTTGTGAGTCAGATTCACAACTTCTTTGTTGCATTATGATGCTTACATGACCTTCTTTCATGGTGGGAATAGTTTGGGTCGATCTTTACCTATTGATTCAAGTTTTAGTTCAAAATTTGGTCACGGGTAAGGGGGTTTTAATATAGAATTAGGCGTTTTGCCAACTTTAAGACCTAGATTCATGGTCCATAGAACATCATTTTGGGTCATACAAAGTGCGTTAGTGTGCTACCCCAAAAATTCTGTAAACCTTTTTTAATGATAATTAAATTAAAAATAAATAAATATGTATGTATGTATATTAAAATGTCTCAAACATTAAAAGAATTATTAAACTTAGAATGATATACAAATGTTAGTGAGAAACCATAGAAATAATGGTGAAAAATATGTGCAATTGAATGTATAAGGGGATATTACATTGGTGTTTACATGTTGTCGTGAACCCTTCTTAGGTGACATCAGGTCCGGCACAGAATTTTCAAACATGTAAGAGTATTGACAAGTCAGAAACTCTGTAAGCCTTCCGAACCAAATCACCAATTTCTTGAAAAACTTGACAGTCCCCTCTAAAAACATAACATATCAACAAATTCAAATTACCTGATAGATCACAATCAATATATACAAAAAAAAAACATATATCTCTTCATAGAATTAACCATACATCTATACAATCCATAATTTGTTCTGACATTACATCTAGATGATAACAAGCCTATATACATCTCCAGATATAGTAGTCTAGCTAATTATTACAATTACAACCTACTGTTAACTCAAAAAGAAACTAGTATTGATATTACAACATCTTCCCTTTGCCTTTCTTATCAAAACTTGGAGGAAATAATGAAAAGTAGGGTGGGCAAAGAACAAGCTTAGTGAATAGTCTGACTTAAGGTATTTTATAGCCATCATATGTATAAAACATGCAAGGCAAAACCAATTTCAATAACTTGCAAATGAAATAAAAATAACATACGTAGATAATGTAATGTGTCAACATGCATTCGATTTCAATGATGTGTAATCTTTTAAAAACATGAACCATCTCCCTCCTTCCAGATAACAGAGCGGATTTGCTCCTTATCACGAAAATGAGGAGTGCATTGGCCTCTAGTTATCTACTTATCTATCTATTTCTATCTCATTTATCTCATGCCGGGAATGCATCAACCAAGATGACCATAATGATTAATCATGTGAGCTTGTTTATCGAGACTATGACCAATAGAAATGTTGTCATGTCAATAACTTATTAGGTATGTAATTGACATGCTATAATGCATCAAAATCATTTCATGAAATTCATATTAGCATGAAACGCAATATATCATTCTATTTAAATAAAATCAGCGTTTTTAATATAATACCAATGTTATATATAATACCATAAGTAAATATTACTCACCAACATTAATGCCCAATTAGATCCTAAGAATCAATAACAATTTATCTCTACAACACTAATATAATCCTATCACCAAAAAACATTTTATATATATTAAATCAAATTCAACTCATTTAAATTTATCTTATAAATCATTTTTAATGTATTTATAGCTTATATTTAATACAATACATGCATTTGATCCCATGTAATGGTGCGCATTAACCTGAATGTGCTCAATAATCCTTAAGATCATTTTTCTGCTCATATAAACTATTTTTATAGCAGAAAATATCAAAAATAAGCTTTCAACTTATATTTTTATTAATTTTTTAAATTTTGATAAATAACTCAATTGGTCAATTGCTCACCAAAATTCTAATTGATATCCAAAATTTACAAATTAAATATGCTCAGTAATCCCTAAAATCAATTTTTTGCTCATGTAAACTATTTCTATAGTAGAAAATATAAAAAATAGGCTTCCCAATTATATTTTTATTAATTTATTTTCAAATTTTGATAAATAACTCAGTTGGTCAATTGCTCACCCAAATTCCAATTGATATCCAAAATTCACAAATTTGGTGTTGATGAATATGTATTTTTGTTCTTTACATTTCTATAAAATCCAATTAGAATTTTATTAGGGTTTAACATACACAAAATCCTCCCAAAGGTTATTTAGCTTTGGGTATTTATATTACTGTCTATAGGACAAACGAATAAAAACTAATAACTTATCTGGGATCTACATATCATTAGGTGTCTATCTTTACTGAATTTTACACACGGTGGGGTAACACCTAATTTTTGGGTACTACTATAAAACACCCCCTATAGTAAAAATTACATCGCTTGGATCGTAGTACGTGACTTAGTATTTTTATAACAAGAATTAGGAGAAATGACTTACCTATGCGTTGAATCTGTCAAAAAATCAAATTTCCCTCTATGCGTTCTCCCTCTATGCATTCTTTGTGTTGGACGTTCTGTAACTAAATCATAAAAAAAAAAAAAAATGAAAGGAAATGAAATATCCACTGCCCCATACATATATATTTGTCATTACATACATTATTCAAATGCCCACTAACCTTTCACATACATACATTACATAACCCATTGTCCCCATCCGTAACCACACCTTAATTATATCTATATATATAAAATTTATTATCTTAATAACCGCCATCATTCCTCTTGTTTTGTTTTCCTCCTCAAACCAATGTACCTTTTATGAAAATAAATAAATACATACATACATACATACACACACAAACACACACACACACACACACACACACACACACACACACACACACACACATATATATATATATATATATATATATTTCACACTTATCCCTACCCATGATTTATCATGTCGGGACCCTTCCCTAGGATGAAGAGCGAACTGACCGACATAGTGTCTCAACAAATCCACCCGCACGTTGAGCTTGCCAAGACACTGTTAAGCCTCATCTTTCAATACCACAATGTACACTATCAGAGTAATCATGGGAATGCAGAAAAAATTTAACACAAAGAACATTAACACACTTAATTTTCATCAAAAGGGGTCATTATAGCATGTGTAGCAACGGGAGCGATAATCCATAATATACAAGCTTTCTTCACCCTTATACATAGTTTCTAATCCTCAAAATACAAAAAGTACGAAGAAAACATACCAAAACAAAGGAGAGTGTGCAGCTCTAGGCGATGACCACTCCTTTGCCTTATCTACGGTTGAAGAACCTGAAAAGTTAGAGTAGTGAGCCTAATTGTCCATGGCGACTCGGTGAGCAATGCAGTCTAATTCAAACTTAAAACAAGTAATCCACAAATAAAACATGTGCCATGATGCATGAGCAATAACACAATGCAGGTGAATGCAACAGTAAACACAATTTAAATCCATAATGCAGTCGTGCACCTTCATTCAAAAAAATAGTTAAATAGTGAAAACATTCGCCGAGGCTCGCAAGCACTCCAAGTCAACTAAAAATCTACTCGAGCGAGTTTCAGACAGTTAGGCGTATCGTGTCAACTTTCATTTAGGACTTATTGCTGTTGCTATCAATCGTTACAACCCATTCAAGACTTATTGTGTAACACCCCAATTTTTGACCGGACCTCCGTTCACGTGTTACTCACGTGTGGATTGTCGTCCGATGGAAATCGAGATGGTACTTGCAAATCTCGTTCTGTCAAAATCTTTTCTTCAAAATCAAATTTGTAAACTTTAGTTCTCAAGTCAATTTCTATAAAGTTATTCTGTGCAAGATAGAAAATCGCAATAATTTTTTCGAATAAATCATAAGTAATTGTGACGACCCATGTTTTGATACACAAAAATATTCGGGTCCGACATATGTATTTTCTGAAATTTTTAATGGGAATATAAGGATTTACCTCAATTTTCTCAATTTTATATTATTTATTGAAGAAAATGAGAAAAATGAGAAATAATGCAAATTTGAGGAGAAAATAAGTGAAATTAAAAGGAAAATATGTTTTCTTGAGGAAAAAAAATTTTTGGGATTGATTGTTGAATTTTTAGAATTTTTATGAAACTTTTGGTGTAATTAATAGAATTTTTGGAAAGAAAATATAATTTTTGGTGAATTTTTAAATTTTAGGAGAAAATAATGAAATAAACGATAGAAATTGATGTACAATGAAAAGTTTAGATGTGAAATAAGGATCAAATAATTTTTAATGATTTTAGAAAAAAAATGCTGGATTTTGAGGTATATATGTATATATATGCAAAAGGGGGGAATGTGAAAAAAAAAGGTTAAATAAATAAATAAAATGGGTTGATAGGGGGCTTGGGCCTAGGCACTGGGCCTGGGCGACCCAGGCCCCCAGCGGGCCTGGCACATGGGCCGGCTCGACTAGGCTGGCTGGCCCATGTGCACCCCAAACCCAAGCCCCGCAATAGGTTGTCTTTTTACCAAATTTCCAGCCAATTCTTATGATTTTCAGCCATGAAACCATGGGATTACATGGTTTTAAAGCTCATGGTATTGCTATCCCATCCCCCCTCATGAAGTGGCCAATGGCTAGTGCCAACTAGGTACCATGCATGGAGACTTGAGAGCCACGTGGATGGCCACGTGTCACCCTAATTGCCATGCAAACACCCCCTCCATGCAACAAAACCACCATTGTAGCTGAAAATTCCAGATTTTCAGAAATTTTCTTCCATCTTCCAGAGCTTACAACTTCCTTGTTTGACCTCCGTTTTGGGTATTCTAAGGCTCTTTGGAAAGCTTATACTACCATTTACAAATTCCCACAAGTAGTTTGGCCAGTCCTGAAGCCATCTGAAGCAGAAAACACCGAGAAAGGGGGCTGCTCGAGAGTTTGAAACCCAGAAAACTGAGAAGAGAGTATCAATCTGAACTTCGAGCTGCTTGTTCACCATCCATCCAAGGTCCGTTTTAGACGTGTCATAGCTTTTTGGAAAGGTTGAAACGTCTACTTTAACTTTTCTTTTGTACAAAATAGCAAATAAACTGTATAAATGTGTCAAAAACAGGGACGAAGTGGGCTGCTCACCAACTATGACAGCAGTTTTTCAGAAAAGTTGTGTTGGAGGCAACTTTGGACCATCGGTTGAAGTAGATAAGAACATCAGATCAAGCCAAATTTTGGAGTGATTAAAGCTCACTTTGAGGACTATAAGAAGGTATAATATTCAAACCATAACCCTTTGTGAATACGATTTGCCATGCTTGTCAATATGCCTTGTTGGTTAGGTTTGTGGATTTAGAAAAATTTTCAGAACATCCTCATGCACACCATGTTTTAGAGTGATGTTTGAGAGCAAATATGAGTAGGGTTCCTTACTGTTTTAAGTGACTCTTATTTAATCAGAATTCCAGGGCTTAAACTCTTGCAAAAACAGCAAGGACTAGCCTCGAATTAGTATTGGGACCTAGGATAGATAAGCACTCAAAAACCATAGGGGATTAAACCATACAATAATCTGTTACATGGATAGAAAAGTAGGGGATTAGTTGACTGACTAAATGAAGGCAATTTGAACTAAAATTTGGTGTAGAAGTCCTAAGACATGTCAATGGTATGTGTGCCAAATTTCAGGGAATTCTGAAATTGGGAAGTAGGTTAGTTAATCCACTAATTGACTGCCTGTCACAGGGTATACGAGATTCTTATGATCTCTGTTATCATACCCAGAAACCCTAATAAATGGTATTCAAAAATCACGCAATAAAATTTCAGTGAAAGCTTAGACAGAATGGATAAAATATGGAAAGTTTTATACAAATCCAACAGTTGGATTGATCACAGGAAATTAGGAAAATTTACTGTCAGGGTATGTGCACCTAGAAGTCCCTGTGATTCAACTGAAATTTCTGAGATTAAATTAGATAGTCAAACCTTTATGGATTGAGCTGAAATTTGGTGGAGTGATTCCTAAGCATGTCTAGTTTATTCCTACCAAATTTCAGAGAAATAGGATATGGATAAGTGGGTCAAAGTAGGCAGATAGTCACTGTCTATCATATAGAACCTGAGAACACATAGTCTCTGGAATCTTAGCTAAAAATACTATCAAATGAAGTCCTAAAATCATGGTTTAAATTCTAGGAGAGGTTTAAGGAGTCTAGGACAGATCTGAAAAATTTGATGCAAATCTGATGAACGGATTGCCCGCAGAAAAATTGGAAAAGTTGTTGCGCAGTTAGGGCCTTAAGTTGAAAATGTGGCTAAGTGTTGAGATTTGAAGTTTTGGACCAATTTTGGTCCTTTTGACCCAATCTTGACCCGAATGGCCTGTATTGACCCAATTCGGGCATAAATTGACCTAAGATGACTAGGATGATCACATTGACCAGGGTTGACCAGGTTTGATCGATTGACCGAAATGGCTCGAGTCGATCGAAACTGAGTAGGGACACTGATATTAGATACTGGGTCATTATACAAATAGAACCGAGATTGAGTTTTGATTAATGCAGATTCGAGAGGGTATAGCGGGGCTGGGTCGGTTGTTGACGGGACATCGGTGCACAGGACCCGAGGTGAGTAGTTTCATTCAGGTGTTTCTATGACTTGTATTCCTTGCATAAACTTGTATGAAATGATATGGTTTGAATGGTTTCATGGGACTTAGATACATCTGGTTGATTTTGAGATATGTAGATGTATACGGGTAGTGAGACCAGAGGCTCGAGGTTCGAGCGCGGGGTCAGGGTATACGATGAGATGAGACTCGAGGTCCAAGCGCGGGGTTAGGGTGTGTGGCTAACACGCCTAGCTTCCGACCC
>JAJIYU010009536.1:0-16984 GCA_030144865.1 Tinospora cordifolia | reverse complement strand
ACAAAAGTTTTTGACATGCTTGGTTTGTTTGAATTGAAATAATGATTTAAATGTTAGAAAGATCCACTGGGCTGTGTGCTCACCCTTCCTCTTATTTTTCAGGGAATTAAATCACATGAAGGCTATGAATATTAGTTAGGTTCTTTTTAAAGTTTCTAATTTTTATGTAAGGACATGTTGCCCAAGTTTTAAGTTTTCCGCTGTAATATTTTAAATTATGTACTTAATTTTATTAAATTAATTGAGTTTGTGAATTTTAGTTATTTCTTATACTATCGCCTTATTAAATTCTCTCCTTTAAGTTATGTACGATTAAATATGATCAAGGCATGAAATGACTGAAATAGAAAGTCAAGTGTGCGTCGCTTGTAACGTAACATGACCCAACCCGCCGTCTGGTTTAGTCCATTGTCAAGAAAAACGGTGGATGCGTCCAATGCTTGATGATACGGGGGTTGGGGTGTTACAGCGTGCCACGGTAATGCCTTGGTAATGGCCTGCGCGTGCCACGGTATTGACCCAAAATGCCACGGTAATGGCCCAGACGTGCCTTTGTAATGGCGCGGGTATGCCCATGGTCATGCCTTGCCCATTCCCCATTAATAGCCCGGGCATGCCTCCATCAAGCCCTAGCCATGCCACGGTAATGGCCTGGGCGTGCCTTGGTAATGGCCCTAGCGTGCCATGATATTAGCCCTAGCGTGCCACGATAGTAGCCCGAGCATGCTAGGGTAATGGCCCAAGCGTGCCGCAACCATGCCTTGATCATGCCCCTAGTGTGCCACAGTTATGCCTTGATCATGCCCCGAGCGTGCAACGGTAACGCCTTGGTAATGGCCCGGGCGTGCCACGGTTATGCCTTGGTCATGCCCTCGACATGCCACGGGAACGCCTAAGTAATGGTCGGGGCGTGCCCACGGTCATGCCTTGACCATTTCCAGGCGTGCCACAGTAATGCCCTAGTAATGGCCCTGGCGTGCCACGGTATTAGCCCGAGCATGCTTTGGTAATGCCCTGGCCATGCAACGGTAGTGGCCCGAGCATGCCACGATAATGGCCCGGGCATCCCATTGTATTGGTCCAGACGTGCTTTGGCAATGGCCCGGGCATGCCATAGTATTGGCCCGAGCATGCCACAATATTGGCCCGGACGTGTCTTGGTAATGGCCCGGGCGTGCCACGGTATTGGTCCGAGCGTGCCACAGTATTGGCCCGAGGGTGCCAAGATATTGGCCCGAGGGTGCCATGGTATTGGCCCGAGCGTGCTTTGGTAATGGCCCAGGTGTGCCACCGTAGTGCCTTGGTAATGTCCCGGAGTCACGGGGCTAGTGCTTTGGTTAAGGGAACCCGTGAGGCACCCAACTAAGTTATTCAGTTAGTAGAGTCAGCCAATCTGCAAGTAAAGAGAAATTGCAACACAAACAGGCAACAGTTAAGGCAACAGTAATAAAAGTGAACTTTTATTAATATCTAAATCAACTGTACATTTGTATGGTTATACAAAGGGACACGCACACACACTAGGGGAGCAGGTGCCACTAGTGAACCACGTGCTAACAATAGCACGCCGTCAATAAGGGACGATTGTGATAGCTTTACAAAGGGACACTTGAATGTAGGGGACACCTGTGCACTACACTAGGCGACTACAACCTCCTCTACAAGGTACCAGTTAAGCTTTTTGTGCACATCGAAAAGGAAACATCAAGAGGTGAGGCAAATCATACTGGGCCATTTGGAGGACGAAACAAACTTTGTTCGCGACGAAATTTCATGGGCCCTCTCGTATGGTTACGGTGCATGTCCAGACATGACCGTTACAGACTCCCTCACTTAAAACGGTGACACTCCTGTCGGCGGGCTGGCGAAGTACTTGATGATTTCTGCTTCATTCTTCTCTAATGCGCTGGTTGGTTCCCAATTGGCCTCAGCTTCTGGTAGGCCCTTCCACTTGACTAAGTACTCTGACTGAAACTTCTGCTGCTGTGAATGTCCTGGAAGTCTGCGATCCGCTACAATTTACTCTATCTTTCGCTTCGGTCTTCGCTTGACGTTTGCTGTAGGTCTTGAAGTACTGCCTCGCACCAAGTCTTCTTGATCTGCATAAAATGGCTTCAAGTTGCTCACATGGAAGATGGGGTGAAAATAGCTCCATTCGATGGGTAATTTGAGCCGATAAGCAGCTTTACCAACTCTTTCAGTGATTGTGAATGGCCCTTCATACTTGTGGCCCATAATATCTGGCAAAAGCTTCAAAAGGACTTGGTCACCCACTTGAAAGGAAGCCGGTCTTCTCTTTTGATCTGCCCACTTCTTCATTCTTTTAGAAGCCTTCTCCAAATAAGCTCGAGCAATTTCACTAGTCTTCTGCCACTCCTTTGCAAACTAGTATGCTCTGGGACTACTCCCAGTATAACCCATATCAACTGTGTGTGGTGTTAGTGGTTGTTGGCCCATTACTAACTCAAAAGGACTCCTCGAAGTCGAAGAGCTGCGTTGTAAGTTGAAGCAAAACTGAGCAACATCTAGCAAGTTCACCCAATTCTTCTGATTGGCACTAACAAAGTGTCTCAAGTATTCTTCCAGCATGCCATTAAACCTCTCAGCCTGGTCGTCTGTCTGTGGATGACAGCTTGTGGAAAAATTCAAATGGGATCCTAGGAGGCGAAAGAACTCTATCCAAAATCGCCCAGTGAACCTAGAATCCCTGTCACTGATGATAGTCTGAGGAACACCCCAATATTTCACCACATGCCTCAAAAAAAGATATGCTGTCTCTTCTGCAGAACAATGCTGGGGAGCTGGGATGAAGGTGGCATATTTTGAGAATCTGTCTACCACCACCACAATGGAGCCATACTCCCCCACTTTAGGCAGGGCACTGATGAAGTCCATGGTTACACTCTCCCACGGACGCTGAGGAACTGGAAGTAGTTCTAGTAGCCCCAACGGCTTGGCTGGTTCCACCTTGTCCTGTTGACAGATCAAGCAAGTCTTGACTTATGCTTCCACATCTTCCTATATCTTTAGCCAATAGTATCCGCGTTTTAAGAAGGGCAAAGTGCGTTGACCACCTGGATGAGCCTCCCACTGAGTGTCATGACATTCATGCATTAACTCTTTGCGAAGTCCTCTAGTGTGGGGTACATATAGACGACCCCCTTTTATGATAAGAAACCCATCTCTGATGTGGAATCTTCGTGTTCAACCCTCTTCTGGTAATGGCCACAGAATTTGAACCTGAGGGTCTGACTGCAAGCCTTCTCGAATCATGTTATGTAGGGTGGTCTGAAGCCTGGTGACACTCTTCTGAGCTTCAACCGATAGGGCGGCAAGTTTCATTTTTCTGCTCAAAGCGTCAACAACTTGATTTGTTCACCCTGGCTTGTGTTCTAACACCATATCAAATTCTTAAAGGAGCTCTTGCCACCGAGCTTGTTTTGCAGTCAGTTTCTTTTGGGTTAAGAAGTGTGAGATAGCTGAATTGTCTGTCTTCACTACAAACTTGGAACCCAATAGATAATGTCTCCATGCTTAGAGGCAATGAACCACAACCAATAGTTCCTTTTCTTGTACAATGTATCGGCGTTCTGCCTCAGAGAATTATTGGCTTCCAAAAGCTACAGGATGCCCCTCTTGGACCAGCACTCCACCAAGTGCAAAATCTGAAGCATCTGTATGCACTTCAAAAGGCTTGCTCAAATCCGGTAGAGCAAGAACAGGATCTTCTATCACTGCCTGTTTCAGATCAGCAAATGCTCACTGACACTCTTCTGACCACACCCAAGGTTGATCCTTCTTTAATAGGTTTGTCAAGGGCGCTGCTTGTGCGAAATACCCCTTAATGAACTTATGATAGTAGTTCACCAAACCAAGAAAGGATCTCAATTCTGACACAATGGTTGGAACCTTCCACTCTACAATGGCTTGGACTTTCGTCATATCCATCTTCAGTTTGCCACCACCAATGTAGTGACCCAAGAAAGCAATCTCCTTCTGTGCAAAAAAACATTTTTTTTCCTTCACATAGAAGTCGTCCAAATACACTACCACAAACTTGTCAAGGTATTCATGGAATATCTCATTCATCAACGTGCAAAACGTCGCTGGTGCATTGGTTAACCCGAAAGGCATCACCAAGTGCTCGAATGCTCCATAGCACGTCACGCAAGTGGTCTTAGGTTCATCTCCTTCGGCAATCCGAACTTGATGGTACCCCGACTGCAAATCCAACTTTGTGAAGTATCGAACTACACCTAACTGATCAAACAGGTTAGCAATTAAAGGAATGGGATATTTGTTTTGAACAGTTACCTTGTTGAGAGCCCGACAATCCACACACATCCGAAGACTACCATCATGTTTCTTCTGGAAAAACACTGGTGCCCCATAAGGAGCCTTGGAGGGACGAATGAACCGTGCATCAATTAGCTCACTCAGCTGTTTTCACAACTCGGCTAACTCTGGAGGTGCCATCCGATATGGGCGACGTGCAGGTGGGCTCAACCCTGGAATCAGTTCAATTTTGTGGTCGATAGTCCTTCGAGGAGGAAGTTCTTTTGGCAATTCTTTGGGCAACACATCTTTGAAGTCAGCTATCAACTTCACTACTGCCTTCGAAATTGGTTGGGGAGCTTCCCTCCGGTCTTCACCTATCATAGTGGCCACATATGTTAGCTCACGTTTCTTGAGCCCCCTTTTCAACTAAAGAGCTAAAATCCGCTTGTCTTTTGATTCTACCACTGTTGTCGAAATCATGTAGGGAGCATCCCCTAATAAACACAAGGCCTCAAGATAAGACATTGGCACTACCTTAGCTTCATGCAAAAATTCTGTGCCAAATATCACCTTGAAGTCGTCCATGGGTATTGCCATGTAGTTTGTCGTGCCTGACCACCTGTCCACCTCTGGGGGTATGGCCCTTGCAACACCATGGATCGGTCTGGCCATAGAATTAACTTCTTTGATCTTGCTACAGTCTCCTTCTAGCTTGAGACCCAATTGTTCTGCCTCACCTTCAGCAATGAAGTTATGGGTGGCTCTAGTGTCCACCATAGCTCGAGTAATCTTTCTGTTGATTCTCACCTCAATGAACATCAGTCCCTTAGAAGCACCCTTCTGTTTCCTAGAAATTTTCCCCCTTAAGGCATTCAACAATCGAAGAGCACCCATCCTCGGTTCTTCATGCTCATCTTCTGTGGCTTGATCACGAGATGTACCCTCAATTTGTAGAGCATTCAAAGCACTCTTCTGAGGACATACCGCTATTCAATGTGGGCCAGCACATAAGAAATACTTCAAGGGTTTGGTTTTGGAATTTACAGTCGATGTCGAAGATGTTGACAACTGCTTGAATGACGAGGCCCCTTTGTTATAGTAGCCCTTGGTCTTGCCCGAGCTACCCTCATCCTTTCCTGATGACGTTTTTTGATTGTTCCTGTTTGAAGGTTTCTTCTTTTCACTTGAGTTTGAGTTTGAAGCATAATCAATAAAGCGCTCCGCGGCAGCTTGAGTGGATGCATAATCTTCAACTCGTTGCCGGCGTAGTTAAGTCAGAGCCCATGGCTTCAACCCGTCCAAGAAGAAGAATAACTTCTCATTCTCAGTCATGTCTGGGACATCTAGCGTTAGGGCTGAAAATTGCTTGACATACTCTCAGACACTACCGGTGTGTTGGAGTCTCCGAAGCTTTTGCCTAGCCAAGAATTCCACATCCTCCGGAAGGAACTGACGTTTGAGTTATCTCTTGAGAGCTTTCCAAGAGTCAATTTCAACTAACTCGTTCTGGACATTGCGGTAACGATTTCGCCACCATAGCTATGCATCACCGGTAAGGTACATTGTGGCTATGGAGACCTTATCCTGTTTAGTCTTAGGCTTCACCACATTCAAGTATTGTTCAATGTCAAAAAGGAAGTTCTCTAACTCCTCTGCATCTCTAGTCCCACTATAATGCTTAGGCTCAAACAACTTTACCTTTCGCATTACCTCTAGCTCTCGTAGACCACCTGTCCAAGCCAATCTTGCTAGGACATTTGTCCTAGCATTCACATCGTCTAGTTGACCCCAAATTTCTTTGAAGGCCACGTGAGCTTCCCTACTTACAGCATCCAACGCTTCCCCAAAAATCTGTTGGCCCTGTTCAAGGAGCTCCATACGTTCCACCAATCTCTCCATGGTGGCCATCCATTCAGTAGTTTGGGCAGCTTGACTTTCCAGTTCCTCCAAGCGCTCCCTGGTGGACTTGTTCTGAGTTGCCATTGTCTCCTTACTTGGCTCTAATACCACTTTTCATGGGGTTAGTGCTTTGGTTAAGGGAACTCGTGAGGCACCCCCCAACTAAGTTATTCAGTTAGTAGAGTCAGCTAATCTGCAAGTAAAGAGAAATAGCAACACAAATAGGCAACAGTTAAGGCAACAATAATAAAAGTGAACTTTTATTAATATCCAAATCAACTGTACATTTGTATGATTACACGAAGGGACACGCACACACACTAGGGGAGCAGGTGCCACTAGTGGACCACGTGCTAGCAATAGCACGCCATCAATAAGGGATGATTTTGATAGCTTTACAAAGGTACACTTGAATGTAGGGAACACCTATGCACTACACTAGGCGACTACCACCTCCCCTACAAGGTAGCAGTTAATCTTTTTGTGCACGTCCAAAAGGAAACATCAAAAAGTGAGGCCAATCATATTGGGCCATTTGGAGCCGAAACGAACTCTGTTCGCGACCAAATTTCACAGGCCCTCTCGTATGGTTACGGTTCATGTTCAAACATGACCGTCACACCGGGCATGCCACGGTATTGGCCCAAACGCTCCACGGTATTAGCCCAAGCGTGCCTTGGTAATGGCCCGGGTGTGCCATGGTATTGGCCCAAGCGTGCCTTGGTAATGGCCCGTGTGTACCACGGTATTAGCCCGATCATGCCACGGTATTGGCTTGAGCGTGCCTTAGTAATGGCCCAGGCGTGCCTTGACCATTCCCCGGCGTGCCACGGTAGTGCCTTGGTAATGGCTCGAGCATGCCACGGTATTGGCCCGAACGCACCACGGTATTGGCCCGAGCGTGCCTTGGTAATGGCTTGGACGTGCCACAGTATTGGCCCGAACGCGCCACGGTATTGGCGTGAGCATGCCTTGGTAATGGCTCGGGTGTGCCTTGACCATTCCCCAACGTGCCATGGTAATGGCTCGGGCATGCCTTAGTATTGGCTCGAGCATGCCACGGTATTGGCCCGAGTGTGCCTTGGTAATGGCCCGGGCGTGCCACGGTCATCCCTTGATCATGCCCTGGCCACGCCACGGTAATGCCTCGGGCGTGCAGCGGTAATGCCCCGGGCGTGCCGCGGTAATGCCTAGGGCGTGCCACGGTATTGGCCCGAGCATGCCTTGGTAATGGCCCGGGCGTGCCACGGTCATCCCTTGATTATGCCTTGGCCATGCCACGATGATGCCCCGGGTGTGCCTTGGTATTGGCTTGGGCGTGCCTTGGTATTGGCCGAGCGTGCCACGGTCATCCCTTGATCATGCCCTGGCCATGCCACAATAATGCCCCAGGCGTCCCACGCTATTGGCTCGAGCGTGCCTTGGTAATGGCCCAAGCGTGCCACAGTCATCCCTTGATCATGCCCTGGCCATGCCAAGGTAATGCCCCGGGCGTGCCTTGGTATTGGACCGAGCGTGCCACGGTCATCCCTTCTTCATGCCCTAAGCATGCCACGATAATGCCCCGGACGTGCCTTGGCATTAGCCCGGGCGTGCCTTGGTATTGGCCCGGGCGTGCCTTGGTATTGGCCTGAGCGTGCCACGGTCATCCCTTGATCATGCCCTGGCCATGCCCCAGTAATGCCCCGGGTGTGCCTTGGCATTGGCCCGAGCGTGCCACGGTCATCCCTTGATCATGCCCTGGCCATGCCACGGTAATGTCCTGGGCGTGCCTTGGCATTGGCCCAGGCGTGGCTTGGCATTGGCCCAGACGTGCCTTGGTATTGGCCTGAGAGTGCCTTGGTATTGGCCCTGGTGTGCCTTGGTATTGGCCCGGGCATGCCTTGGTATTGGCCAGAGCATGCCACGGTCATCCCTTGATCATGCCCTGGCCATGCCACGGTAATGCCCTGGGCATGCCACGGCATTGGCCTGAGCGTGCCACGGTCATACCTTGATCATTCCCTGGCCATGCGACAGGTGTGCCACAGTATTGGCTCGAGTGTGTTACGGTAGCATTATCCCGAGCTTGCCACGGTATTGGCCCGAACATGCCACGGTATTGGCCCGAGTGTGCCATGGTATTGCCACGGGCATGCCACGATATTGGCCAGAGCGTGCCATGGGCGTGCTCAAAGCAAGGTCTAAGTGTTCTAAGATCCAATCACAAGTGTGCCAAAGCTGTACAAAAGGTTCCTAGGTTGTGCCATGGGGCATGACAAAGTTTTACCTTGGTAGTGCTTTGGTTATACCACGGCATGCCGAGGTCTTGACTGGTATGGTGGCTCGACTTGTGTTTGGGCAAACAATTATTAAAATCCCAACTTTATACTTTTCCTTGATTAGATATTTTTTCTAGTGTTGCTACTAATTTTTCCTAAATTTTTATAATTTTTTTTATCTATTTTTAATAATTTTTAGCTATTTTTAAATCATAAAAAATAGAAAATATATCATTTTTTGTCAAATTTTTTTTATATACCAATAAATTCCTTGTAAAATAAGTTTTCCAATGAGTTATGACTCATAATGAGAACCCTTACAGATTCAAAATAAAGGCCCAGTATGATTGGCCTCAACTTTTGATGTTTCCTTTTGGATGTGGGTAAAAAGTTTAATAGCTACTATAAGGGGGAGGTGGTTCGAAGTGAGTTCCTCATAGTGGCTAGGAAGTTCCTCCCCCCTTGCACACTATGAACAGGGTGACAATGGGCAAATCATGTGGTGAATATTGTACATTGCGGATCGTAGTGTATCGTATTCCACGATTATTTGCTCGTTCTTACCCGATATCAATTGTCCCAATAGTGATTGTCCTTTGACCCGTGAATGATTTTGTACTGTCGGATGATTGAGGAACAACTAGGCGTGAGCCTAAGGGTAAGAACAACCAACATGGGTACATCTAAGGAAGTGACCAAAGGATTGTTGAGGTCGTGACCCGTAGTGAACGAGATTGGGTAACGACCGATGATGCAGCCGAGGTATGAACCAAGGATGAAATAACCATGGACTCGTCCAGGCAGGCCTGCAATGATTGTTGAGGTCGAGTGCCAGGAGAATGAAACATTTTCGTATTGCTCTCTGGGCCGTGACTAACGATGCACGAGATGCGCTCTTGGATGCAAAACCAGGTAGCCACCCAAAGAAGCAACCAAGGATTGTTGAGGCTATGGACTGTGGGGTGCTTTGGTTCTTCACGGACTGTGACCAATGATGCAAACTAGGAAGGGACTAAGGGTGAAAAAGCCAGGGAGTCACCTAAGAAAGTGTCGGATGATTGCCAAGATTGTGTGCCCATGGAGAACTAAGCTTGCAAGTTCAATCTTCGTGGGCTGCGACCGATGACGCATGAAGGTGTGATTGAGGGTGCAAGCCACCCAAAGTAGTGACCATGGATTGCAAAAGTCGAGGCACGTGGGGACCAGCTTGTCACTGTTCTCTTTGAGCAACGATCAATGATGCAGCTATGGGAGGGATTGAGGGTGCAACTTGAGATTTGTTGCCTTGAAAGAGTAGCATCGATGATGCGACAACCAGGTAATCATCCAAAGAAGTAACTGATGATTGCTAAGGCCGTAGGTTGTAAAATGCTTCGGCTCTTCACGTAGGTTGTAAAATGCTTCGGCTCTTCACGGACTGTGACCAATGACGCAATCGAGGAAGGGACTAAGGATGCAAAAACTAGGGAGTCGCCCAAGGAAGCGTCAGATGATTGCCAAGGCCGTGTGCCCATAGAGAGCTGAGCTTGCAAGTTCAATCTTCTTAGGCTGTGACCGACGACGCATGAAGGCGTGACTGTGGGTGCAAAAACCAGGTAGGCACCTAAAGAAGCAACCGAGGATTGTTTGGGGTCGTGGGTTGTGGGGAGCTTCGGTTCTTCACGGATCGCGATCAAGGATGCAATCCAGGAAGGGACTGAGGGTGCAAAAACCAGGGAGTCTTCCAAGGTATCGCCCCATGATTGCTGAGGTCCTGTACCCGTTTGGAGTTGGGCTTAGGTCTTCTCCTTATGGGCATCTACCCAAGAGGCAAGAAAGCGTGACTAAGGGTGCACTAATGGGGAAGCCTTTCAGGGAAGGAAGCAGGGATAGCTGAGGTAGAGGCCTAGAGTGAGCTTGAGCTTAGGTTTTTGCTCATTTCAGGTACTTTGGCCTATGATGCAACTGAGGGTGCAACCTCGGGTTCAAAGGATCTGTGTTAACATTTCATGCACAGCGATCCATTCAACCGATTTCTTCATTTGACATTCTACAATCCTTGTTGCCTGATGAGGTGCATTAGGGGATGTGGCTTTGATGAGTGAGGGACCTTCAATTGAATGTGAACGTGATGGCGTGTGAGTGGTGATTGGATCATGTGTCTTGGGCTCGTAGCTTTAAGCAGTGAACCATGCTCATGTGATCCTCTTCATTTTTGTACCAATGTTGCATTTCTTTCACAATCATTGCATCTTTTTTTCCATGTGGCCCTTGTGTTGCTTACCGAGTTTATGGTATAATTGAGGGAAGTGACGATAACATTTTGCCTTTTGATTCGCTTTGTGGGAGTCAAGACCTGACCCTTTGAAAGTGTTCATGCGACCATTTTATGTATGTTTTCTTGATCATGGATCATGAGCTCTATTCGTGCCTATTGATGTGGAAAAGCTTTGGGGGCTCAATGCAATGATTATAAGTTTCATGTGTGTGCTTGCCCATAAATATGACCGATATGTATAACGACTGTGCCACTCGTTCCTCGCAAGAGGTTGATTGGTGTAGCGTGTCACTAGTGTCATGAAAGAATGCTATCTGGTTGATCCTGCCAGTAGTCATATGCTTGTCTCAAAGATTAAGCCATGCATGTGTAAGTACGAACAAATTCAGACTGTGAAACTGCAAATGGCTTTTTAAATTAGTTAAACTTTGTTTGATGGTATCTTCTACTCGGATAACCATAGTAATTTTAGAGCTAATACGTGCAACAAACCCCGACTTCTGGAAGGGATGCATTTATTGGATAAAAGGTCGACGCGGGCTCTGCCCGTTGCTCAGATGATTCATGATAACTTAACAGATTGCATGGCCTTCATGTTGGTGACGCATCATTCAAATTTCTGCCTTATCAACTTTCGATGGTAGGATAGTAGCCTACTATGACCCCTTGATCAGTCGGATGCCGGTAAGCTGTGCTAGGGCAGCATAAACACCTAGCAATGGACGGGTTAGAGTAGGTGAACTCGAACCCTGGTAACTATGGCCCCATGGAGCAGGTGTAACGGATTACCTGATGTTGATGATCCGGGTGGGCGCTCATGATCATGACTGGGGGATCATCTGCTGAGTGCTGGACAGCTAACAGCACTCGTGGAACACGTGTTGGCAAACTGACTATCCGAGTATTTCGGATAGGCAACCATCTGGATATGACTCTGAGTCACAGGGATGCACATGATCATGGGAGGAGGCCCAGGTGGCGAACTGCTTGGCACTTACCCTATAATCTCAGAACTGATGGACAGATGGACGGATAGCATGGCACACGTGATGGATAAAAGCCATTGGAAAATGGTGAGCTGTTGGCTACGTGGGAGCATCTAGAAGTGCACATGTCCGAATTAATAGGGCACATGGTTGTGCTGGACATCCTGTACTCGTGACACATATGCAAGACGTTGGTAACTGAATGCTGGACTAAATCAGAGGCAAGGGATGAAGCCAGGTGTACAGGCAGTTACCAAAAGCATGAAGCATGTGTGGTAAGGATGAGGAGCATGTGCAGATTTGTTAGCCACGTGTAGGCAATGTGGGGACCAGTTACGGGGTTGTAACTGATCATCATCATGTATAAATAGAGCCTCTGTGCTTCAGGAAAACACAGAGGCGAGAACTGTAATCACTTTAGTGACTAATACAAAGTCCATAGTTGCCTTATTTGTGTGTGCATTGTTTTCTTATTGCTTTGTTCCACGGTTGCCTTGGTTTCCACGGTAAACACTTGGTGTGTGCTGCGTGCTATTCGGATCATCGAGTAGAAGTGAGATTCTGTCAGTCATCGACGAGTACATCACCCTTGGAGGTGCACTTGATAGAAAGATATCGCTTCAGGTTGCAGAGACTAGGGTCATGATTCTAGTGCATCACGGATCAGACGTTTGCTGGAAGGTGATCAACCCTGAATTGCTAATACGTCAACCCTGTATTCGATCGATGTGCAAGGCAAAAAATTCAGTCATTCTCTGACCCCATGCAATTGGTATCAGAACTTACGTTTTGAAAGCAAAACATGGCTGGAGGAAGTATTCATGAGGCTATTGACGATCTGCGGGAACGACTTGTTGAGCTTGAACGTGCTATGGCGGAGCTCGTTCAAACAAGCACTGCAACTGTTGAAGTATTTAGGCCGATTGACCTATCCACGAGAGTGGAAATGGTGGAAACTCGGGTTGCTGAATGGGAAGCCAAGATGGATGAACTAGTAGCTGATGTTCGTGCTGTTGGGAGCCTTTGCACAAACACCGCACATACCATGGGAACGAAGATTGGTATCCTCAAGAGGGTTGTGAACGGGACCCCTGCTGGTGGAACTGCGGCTCCAAAGACCAAGATACCATAACCTAAGGCTTTTGGGGGAATCCGCAATGCCATGGAACTGGAAAACTTCCTATGGGATATGGAACAATATTTCAATACTGTTGGGACACCAGAAGTATAGAAGGTAGCATTAACCTCTATGTACCTTACTGGTGACACCAAGCTCTGGTGGAGGACCCGAGTAGATGATGATGCTGCTGCTGGACGACCCAAGATAGAAACTTGGGAAGTGTTGAAGAAGGAATTGAAGGATCAATTCCTCCCAACAAATGCTATTTGGTTGGCTCGGGACGCCCTGAAGAAGTTGAAACAAACTGGCACAGTAAGGGAATACGTGAAGCAATTCTCCTCACTGATACTAGACATTAAAAATATGTCTAAGGAGGACAAGTTGTTCAACTTCACCTCTGGGTTACAATCATGGGCATAGGCAGAACTCAGAAGGCAGGCAGTGAAAGACCTACCTTCTGCCATTGCTGTTGCGGATGCCCTGGTGGACTTCAAAGCCACTTCTTTGACTTCCAATACTAAGGGTGGCAAATACAAGTCGAAGGATAAGAAGGCAGCCAAGGAAGGAAAGAAGGCGAACCCTAGTAAGCCCTCCAACCCAAACAGGAAAGAGAAGAAGAAGGCAACCAAAACTGAAGGTCAAGCGAACAAAACTTACAACAAAGGATGCTACATCTATGACGGTCCTCACCATGCACGAGATTGTCCCAATAGAGAAAGGCTTGTTGCCCTGATAACTAAGGATGGAAGCCCGGCTGAACATATGAGGGTCAATCCGCTGAGACTGCTGAATGCTATACAGCAGGCCAAAGTCCCGGGTAATGAGCTGATTTATATGGAAATTGTGGTCAATGACAGTTCCCTGTGATGGCTATGGTGGATACTGGAGTGACTCACTCTTTCGTGGACGTTCCATTGGCAGAGAGCTTTCGTCTAAAGTTGTCCTAGAATGCTGGCCGGATGAAGGTGGTAAATTCTAAAGCCAAGCCTATTCATAGAATTGCCAACAATGTTGCAATTCAAATTCAAGGATGGTCAGGTATGGCTAATTTGATGGCTATTAGTTTGGATGATTTTGATGTTATCTTGGGCAACGATTTTCTGCGTTCCCAAAACATTGCAGTCATGCCTTCCCTTCAAGGCTTACTGATAATGGACAAGGCCAACCCTTGTTTCATCCCTGTTATGACGAGGGAAAAGAAGCGTGCTGCCAACCCTTGTCCCATGCTGTCTGCTTTCCAATTCAAGGATGGCCTTCGCAAGGGCCATGCCACTTACTTGGCGACCTTGTTAGAGATCAAGGAAGGGGAAGTCGTCAATGTGCCTAAACCTATTGCTGAGGTACTGAAGAAGTTTCAGGACGTGATGCCTCCAGAACTACCAAAGAAGCTGCCTCCGAGAAAGAACATTAATCATGCAATCGAGTTGGTGGATGGTGCCAAGCCCCCGGCATAGGCACCATACTGGATGGCCCCAAAGGAACTTGAGGAACAGAGGAAGCAGTTGGTGGAATTGCTGGAAGCTGGATACATCCAGCCATCTAACGCCCCTTTCGTTGCCCCGATATTATTCCAGAGAAAGCATGATGGCATATTACGCACGTGTGTAGATTATAGAACTTTGAATAAGCTCACTGTCAAGAACAAATACCCCATTCCGTTGGTAGCAGATTTGTTCGACAGATTGGCCAAAGCAAGGTATTTCACCAAGTTGGATCTCCGGTCGGGTAACTATCAAGTGAGAATAGCTGCTTGAGATGAGGCAAAAACAACCATGGTAACAAGGTACGGTTCCTTTGAGTATCTTGTGATGCCATTTGGCTTGACTAACGCCCCTTCTACTTTCTGTCACTTAATAAACAATGTCCTGCACGAGTTCATTGACAAGTTTGTGGTAGTGTACCTAGATGACATAGTCATCTATAGTCAGACCTTGGAAGATCATGTGGAGCATCTCAAGCGGGTCTTGACTAAGTTGCGGGAATTTGAACTGTACGTAAAGAAGGAGAAGTGCGAGTTTGCACAGGAGATTGTGAGCTTTCTGGGCCATGTCATTAGTAAAGGAGAACTGAGCATGGACAAATAGAAAGTCCAGGCAATTGCTGATTGGCCAAACCCTTCTACAGTTCCTGAAATGCGCTCATTTTTGGGTCTAGCCAACTATTACATAAGATTCATAGTTGGTTATTCTAAGTGTGTCGTAGTCCTCACAGATCTGCTGAAGAAAGATAGACCCTGGCAATGGATAAAAGCTTGTGATCGTGCCATGGAAGATCTGAAGCATGCTGTGACATCCGAGCCTGTACTAAAGCTCCCAGACTTTGAACTCTCTTTCGAAGTCCACACAAACGCTTCAGACCATGCAATCGATGGCGTCCTAATGCGAGAAGGACATCCAGTGGCCTTTGAGAGCAGGAAACTGAAGCATGCTGAGCAGAGGTATCCAACCCACGAAAAAGAGATGTTGGCTATTGTTAACCGTTTGCGAACATGGAGACATTATCTACTGGGAACCAGTTTCATAGTGAGGACTGACAATGCTCTGGTAACATACTTATTCACTCAAAAGAAGGTCACCCCAAAGCAGGCAAGGTTGCTAGACTTTCTTGCTGAGTTCGATATGAGGATAGAACATAAGCCTGGGAAGTTGAATTCAGTTCTTGATGCCTTGAGCCGCAAAGTGATAGTAGAAATAGTGGCTCCTGTCACCGTGTTGCAGAATGGATTCTTGCCCTGGATTAAGGAAGAAGCTGCACATGATCAGACCTATGCTAATATAAAACAACAAATCTCTGAGGGCTCAACTCAAAGATTCTAGCTAGATGATGATTTAATCTATGCTAAAGGAGGCCGAGTTTATGTCCCCAACATAGGAAACTTAAGAAGGGAACTCCTTTGTGAGGCGCATGACTCACTATGGGCAGGTCACCCTGGAGTGGAACGTACCCATGCGTTGCTGTCACGTTCATACTATTGGCCAAAGATGGAAGACGAGGTCGAGCTATATGTGAAGACCTGTCTTGTGTGCCAACAAGACAAAACTGAGAGAAGGAAGGAAGCTGGCTTACTACAGCCGTTGTCGATACCAGAAAAACCATGGAGGAGTGTCTCCATGGACTTCATCACAAGGTTACCTAAGGTTAAAAGCATGAATTCGATCATGGTGGTGGTAGACAGATTCTCAAAATATGTTATCTTCATCCCTGCACCAACAGGATGCACGGCTGATAGTGCAGCCAGTTTATTCTTCAAGTACGTTATAAAGTACTGGGGAATGCCTGAGGACATCATCAGTGATCGTGATACCAGGTTTACTGGGAGGTTCTGGACGGCTCTATTCAAGTTCTTGGGTTCGAAACTGAAATTCTCTACAGCAAGCCATCCCCAAATAGATGGCCAGATAGAAAGGATCAATCCCTTGTTTGGAGGAGTATTTAAGGCATTATGTGAATGCCAGCCAGACGAATTCGGTAGATCTACTTAACACTGCCTAATTCTGCTACAACTTACACAGGAGTTCCTCCATTGAAATGAGTCCATTCGAGGTAGCAAAGTCAAAGGCAATGGGAACCAGTCCAGCTACGTATAGATTTGCCAAAAACAAGCAAGAGATCCTAGATGAAGCCAGGGAAAGCCTTGAAAAAGCAGTGAGACACATGAAGAAAAAGGGAGATATGCACTACAGAGATGTGGAATTCCAAGTTGGGGACTGGGTTTTGCTAAAGATACATACTCAAACTTGGAAGAAGATGAGGAAGAATGCAACCAACAAGGGTTTGGTCCCGAGGTATGAAGGACCCTTTGAGATAATCAACCGAGTGGGAAGGGTGGCATATCGATTGAAGCTGCCAGAAAGACTGAAAATGCATTCCACATTCCACGTAAGTTTCCTGAAGTGGTTTAACCTTGATCTCTTGGATGACAGCAGAGGGACGTTGAAGCAGGCACCAGCTTCAGTAAGGAAGCAGTTTGATAGCGAAGTAGATGAAATCCTAAACCATCAGATTTGTGGACTGTAATACTCCAAAATTTCGTCAAATAATTAAAGATAAATAAGTTTGAGAAAAATAAATAAAATAAGTTGAATAAATTAATTTTGGGTGCAAATGGTGGGTTGGCACATGAAAAATAAAATAAATTGGAGATATAGTGAAAATTAAACAAATAAAACCTTAATTTGATAAT
>JAJIYU010009535.1:0-16905 GCA_030144865.1 Tinospora cordifolia | reverse complement strand
AGAAGGTAGGGTTATGGTCACTCGTCTCTTGGGACAATCTATTTGGGCCTGGTACTGGTCTAACCAATCCATCCCCAATATTACATCATACCCATGAAAAGGTAAAGTACAAAGATCGACTGTCAAAAGTCTATCCCCAAACCTTAAGTCACAACTACACATTCTTTTTGAGGTTATTGTGGTCCCTATCGGTGTGGACACATTCAAAAACACAGGCAATGTTTTCGTCGCAAGTTGCAACCTATTAGCTAGTTTTTCGAAGATAAAAGATTTTGAGGCACCCGAATCAAATAACAATATCACGGCAACATTAAACAATAGGAATGTACCTTCCACTGCAGGGACCTGGTCTTCCTGGGCCTCGACCGCAAATACTCTGGCCTGGTTCTGACCATTTTTCAATATATGCTAGTTGAAAACTATATCTTGACTAAGGTTTCAAGTTATCAAATCTAACCCTATGGACATTGCTCAAATAGGTCATGTGTTGATCATATTCCTCTAACACCCTACCCCGTGCTCGGTCCTCAAGTGTTGTCACTCAAGTGGATCAGAAGCTAGGTGCACTGATCATATGCCCTAACCTTGACGCTCGAACCTCGAGTATAATTTTAATCACATCATTTACCTTGACCCCGCACTCAAACCTTGAGCTAACGATCTCATTATCATAAACCTCAAAACCATTTGATTTAACTCAAATCAGATGAAACTGTTTAAGCCATATCATTTCATTTAGGTTTTATGAAAGGAATAAGTTAAAGCAACATCTAAATTAAACTACTCAATTCAGGTCTCACGTACCAATGCCTCATCGATACTCAGCTCAGTCCCGCAATGCATGCTTGAATCCACATTATTTAAGCCTAACTTCAATTTCTTTGCGAAACATGACTCAATCAAGGAAGTGGGTCAATCTAGATCCCAGTTCCATCTTGTAAATTAGTCAATCAAATAGCTGACTAAGCCAGTCCAGGTGGGAACACTCACAATGATACCCTCTGTTATGTCATCACGTTGTGATTAAGATCCTTATTAGTCTTTGTTTAATGGAATGTCACATTCAGGGCATACAAAGTCCGTGTATAATTCAATCAAACATGGATATATTATCGACGGGGCAATCATCAGTCCATTACTATTACAAGCATGATATCCAATAATAATAATCATGTTATCGCACACATCATTGAAATTTGCAATGACATCCTTCCATCATATAACTCTAGTGATCAAACATTCATGCATATATTGTCTAAATCATATTTCTAAGCTAACAAACACATATGCATACTTCATTTGAATTAAAATAAAGATTTAAAATTTAGAAATCACTTTCACCTTGTTGTTCAGTTTATTCTAGCACCTTGAATCTTAAACCTTAAAGATTGAAACCAAATCAATACTCTTTGTAATTGGAGGTACCTTATAACGTTCTTAAACTACAATCTAATGAGTTTATATCCAATGTAGCATAATATGTACATAGGTTAACTGACAAAAGAGTCAGTGTATTAATTTGCTTCTGTGTACCACGTTAGAAGGAAGGAGTACCACGATAACCAAAACAAATAGGTAAGAATTGAGAAGAGAAAACAAGCTCAATACCACGATAACCAGAATGAAACGAAGAAGACAAGTCGTAGTACCGCAGTAACTAGAATGGACAATAAAAGAATGAGGAAAAAAATTACAATACCACAGTAGGGTACCGCGGTAGCTAGAATGAGAATACAAAAAATGAAGACGAAAAGCTACAGTACCATGGTAACCAAAATAAAATAAGCAAGAGGCAAAATAAAAAGGATGCAGTACTGTAGTAACGAAGAATAGTACTACAATAATCAGCAACAAAAATAGTCTTTCATGTATGTTTCTCTCATCTCTTGTTTTCCTATGTTTATGTTTATGGCCTCCTAATACCTTAATTTTAGCACACAAACTATGAATTAGAATGTTAAAAATCCTTATACCTTACTATGTTCTCCCCAATCCTTTTGTTGACAACGAACACTTCAACAAGGGCTTCTTAGATCCTTTTAGCATGGTTCAAGGGTTTGTTTTGATGATGGGAGTAAACCAAAGTCTCAGAAGTTAGTGATAGGAGAATCAAATCTCAGAAGATGAAGGAAAGACTAGTATTAATAACCTAGAAGTTGGTTTTTACCTTATAGGATGTTTTGATGAAAATCTTATGGCCTCAAATCCCCATTATTATGCAGTTTTCTTTGTTGTTCTTCCCTTGATGTTGGTGTTGCTGTATGAGACGGCTAGGAGAAGGAAGAAGGCAGTGAGAAGTCAGCTGTGGAAACAGCTAGGAGAAGAAAAAAGAGAATGAAAACTCGATTTTTGCATGAGAGGGCAAATAGAAAGTGTCTATTTTGGGTTTATATAAGATTAGGATTAGTTTGGATTAAGTTAAGAGTGTTTTGTAGTGATCTCTTGTAGGCTTCTTTCCTAATCCATTCTCTTTCTATTTTAACTTATCTTGGGTGTGGAGATTTCTATAGGTTTTATGATCTCCTCTAGTACATAAGAATTGGCTTTACGTAATTGTTCGAGAGTATATTTACTTCATTACTACGGTAGTGCGGGGTAGTAATGTGGTAACTAGAGTACAAGTTCGTGTTTCCATGCTAGAGAGTCTCTATATACTAAATATTTAATTTACATGCAAAATCCAATGTAATATCCCCTTATACATTTAATTG
Source organism: Tinospora cordifolia (assembly GCA_030144865.1). NCBI lineage: Eukaryota > Viridiplantae > Streptophyta > Magnoliopsida > Ranunculales > Menispermaceae > Tinospora > Tinospora cordifolia. The sequence continues at coordinate 14,194 of JAJIYU010009535.1, read as the reverse complement.
TACATGTTTTAAATCACTATTTTCATGGTTTCTCATCCTTATTTCATATCCTTGTGTACCATTCTAAGTTTAATAGTTCTTTTAATGTTTGATAGAAAACAATTGACATCTTTATTTATTTAATTATTTTGTTTTATGTTTATTTGATCTAATTATCATTTAAATTATTTAAAAAAACTTCAGGTATTGCAATACAAGTCAAAGAACAACACTCATCAACTCAGGATAATATTGAATAGTACAATTTTTGCTCACCGATGTATCCTGTTCAGCACCATAAAATTGTCAGCACACTCATACCATCAATATTTCCTTGTTGTGCAACTTCTTCACAGCTCCATCATTGATGGTCATGGGCATCTCCTCGTATGAGCAGTCCTCTTGCAACTCAATACGCCTTCAATCGATAATATGTGAGGAATCGTGGTGATATTTTCTCAACATCGAAATGTGAAACACGTTTTGCACACCTGATAGTTGTGGCAGTGATGCTAGCCAATAAGCAACAGAGTCGATTCTCTTAAGGATTTCAAAAGGCCCAATATATCTTGATGCAAGCATCCTTGAAATCTCAAAGCATGTTTGCCCCTTTCGAGGTGAAATACGAAGGACATGGATGCCAACCTCAAACTTAAGGACCCTTATTTGGTTGTCAACATAACCTTTCTATTGGTCCTGAGTAACCTTCAAATTTTGTTTGATACTTTGTATCTTCTTATTCTAAAACTGTATGAAGGCGGGGACCAAGACTGTTTTGCGACCAATTTCAGCCTAGCAGGCGGGTGATCTATATGGTCAACCATGCAACACCTCAAATGGTGTCATTCTAATGCTCGACTAGTAGTTGTTATTATAAGTAAGCTCACACACGACTAAATGATCCTCCCACTTACTACTAAAGTCCAAAATACAATATCGCTACATATCTTCCAAAATCTGGATCACTTGTTCAGATTGGCCATCGGTCTACAAATGGAACATTGTGGTAAGGTTCACCTTCAACCCAAATTGAACCTATAATACTTACCAAAATCAAGACGTGAACCTAATGTCCTTTTCTGACACGATGGATAAGGGGATCCCATGAAGCCTCACAATCATTCTAATATGAAGTCGGCTCAACCGCTCCAATGAATCCTTGCTATGCATCAGGAGAAAATGGGTTGACTTCATCAAACGATCCTCAACTACTGAAATAGCATCATGCCTCCATTGTATACGAGCTAGTATTGTAATGAAATCCATGATGTTGTGTTCTCACTTCCACTCCAGTATAGATAAAGGCCATAAAGATTCATCACTTCTTTGGTGCTCAACTTTAACTTGCTGGCACATATCACATCTCTAGATGAAGACTACTATGTTATATTTCATTGGGGCCACCAATATGTGCATTTAGCATCTTGGTATATCTAATTGACACCCAGTTGAACAACATATCTCAATCAATGTAACTCATTGAGCATAGTATGTCTTAGGCTAGCATCATTTTGTACCCATAATCGTCTTATGAACCTCAATGCACCTTGTGAATCAAATGACCACTCTCCACGAGAAGTGTCTTCTGCCCATGCCCTTAACATATCATAGTCCACATCATGAAGCTATCCCTCCATGATCTCCTGAACCTGAACTAGTTGGACTCTAGTTTATGCAAACTCTAGCCTTAGAAGATGACTCATGGATACTCATAATCGTGGCAAAGTCAATCATCCTCCACTTATTAGACGTGTCTAGCCATGTATGCAATCTCGACTCATTTCCAACTTAAAGCATCAGCTACCACGTTAGCCTTTTTCGGGTAGTACTTGATAGTGAAGTCATAATCCTATAACAGTTCAATCCATCGCCTTTGTCTCATGTTCAAATCCTTCTGCGACAATAAATATCCAAGGCTCTTCTAATCTGAATAGGATGTGAAATGTTCATGATAAGGATAATGTTGTCATATCTTGAGTGCAAATATTACTGCTATCAGCTCTATGTAATGTATAAAGTAGTTCATGTACATGGTAATTCCTGTCATGAACTTTCAATTGTCGTGAGGCAAAAACAATAACCTTGTCATATTGCATCAATACACAACCAAGACCTGTCTGCGATGCATCAGTGTACATAGTCAACCCTTGATTGGGTTCTAGCAACACTAAGCACTAGAGCCAATTTCAATCTTCATTTAAGCTCAAGAAAGATATTATCACACTTATCGATCAACACAAACAAAACATCCTTCTTGGTTAGCTTTGTCATTGAAGCTATAATCCTCAAAAAGTTTTGGACAAAATGACGATAATATCCTACTAAACCCAAAAAGCTATGGATCTCAATCACTGTGGAAAATCATGATCGACTGATAATCGCCTTGACCTTAGTGGGGTCAATAGAAATATCCTCAACTCTTGATAACCAAAACTCACACTTACTGAACTTAACATATAATTTATTCTCCCTCAAAGTTTCCAGTTCGATCTTCAAGTGCTCGACATGCTCCTCATGAGACCTTGAATAGATCATGATATCATTGATGAAGATAATCACAAAGGCATCAAGGTATTGTCAAAACACTTTGCATAAGGTCCATAAACATAGCGGGGACATTTTTCACACCAAACAACATGCCTAAGAACTTGTAGTGCCCATATCAAGTATGCAATGTAGTTTTCCGTACATCTTCTTCCATAACTCTTAACTAATGGTACCTAGATCCCAAATTAATCTTTGAAAACATTATGACACCCCTAAGCTGATCAAGTAAGTCATCAATACGTGGAAGAAGGTACATGTTTTTTATCGTCACCTTGTTTAACTATAAGTAGTCGATGCATAAACGAAGGCTCTCATCCTTCTTCTTCACAAAAAATATCGGAACACCTCAAGGTGACACACTAGGGGTAATGAAACCCTTATTCAACAACTAATCTAGCTGAACCTTCAACTCCTACAATTGATCTTCAAGTGCTTGGCATGCTCCTCACAAGACCTTGAATAGATCACGATATCATCGATGAAGGTAGTCACAAAGGCATCGAGGTATTGTCGAAACATTCTCTGCATAAGGTCCATAAGCATAGCAAGGCATTTTTCATGCCAAATGACATGACTAAGAACTCGTAGTGCCTATATCAAGTATGGAATGTAGTTTTCTGTACATCTTCTTCCCTAACTCTTAACTAATGGTACCTAGATCTCAGATTAATCTTTGAAAATATCATGATACACCTAAGCTGATCAAGTAAGTCATCGATACGTGGAAGAGGGTATATGTTTTTTATTGTCACCTTGTTTAAATATCAATAATCGATGCATAAACAAAGGCTTCCATCCTTCTTCTTCACAAAAAATATCAGAGCACCCCAATGTGACACACTAGAGGTGATGAAACCCTTATTCAACTACTCATCTAGCTGAACCTTCAACTCTTGCAATTCGTTAGTCGCCATGTGGTAAGTAGGAATTGACACAAGTTGTGTTCCTGGAATAACCTTGATAACGAAGTCAATCTCATGCTTATGAAGCAAGTCAGGTAGTTCCTTAGGGAACATATCAAGAAAATCCCTTGAGATAGAAATTTATTTAATTCTTGATCATGAAGTTCCCTCATCTATAGTGGTTAAATTAGCTAAAGTATAAATCTTATACCCTAAAAAACAAGAATAGGTTGTCCTGGAATTTGAAACACACTCTTTTGGCAAACCAACAACATATGCGTGGTACGTAGCCAACCAATCCATCCCACATACAACATCAAACTCAAGGACCTCTAACACTCGGAGGTCTACAATAGTCTCAAAGCCCCCAATCTAAGCACACACCTCTCACAAATCATGTTGAAGTAGATAGGTTCCCCAGTGGTAGTACTCAACATCAACAAGAAGGAGCCCTACTGGCCTAAGTTTCAATCTGTCCACAAACTACTCGTAAATAAATGACAAGGTATAACCAAAATCAATCGGAACATATATAGAGAATCATAGCATAAAACATTACCTTCCACCAAGGTCTTCGTCAAGTCAGGGTGAAGTTGGGTAACAACCTATGTTCTATCTTTGATGGTTGGGGTAGAAGAACCAAGACCTACTGCAAGGGTCGGGCACTCAACCCCCTTGTGTCCAACATGTCCCCACTGATAACATGTAAGAGGTTGCCTTTTTCCTCCTTGATAGCTCTGGCTCTATCCTTGACCTCAACCACGGCTTCTGCCATGACCTTCAGAAAATGTATTATACTGCTCTGTTGGTGGCTGTAACTGAACATGAGTGGCTACAAGTGTAACTGTCATCGTGACTGGCAGACCAGGAGTAGTACTCAATTGTTCCTCAAAAAACTTCACTCTTCCTATGCCTCTAGTGCTGACCACAACCCTAATAACATCCAAATCCACCTTTGTATGAGGGTCGAGTCTGCAATTGTGCTTGTTGTTGTGGTTGTGCCTGATGGGTATCGCTCAGTACAATAGAAATCTCAAGACATTCATCTAATTCGTCTATCTCATACTATAGGGCCTTCCTTTGAATCTCCTCTAAGGTCTGAGCCTTAGATGTGGAAGTCGCCTGCCTAATAGTGGCCCTCAGCCCTCGTCGATAAAATTCGACCCTTTCTCTCTGATCAACTATCAACCCAAGTGCGTAAGCCTCCAACTGTAGGAACCAATGTATATACTCTCTCACTGTCATTGTCCCTTGGCGAAAGCTTAAAAACTCCATCTTCTTACGTTCCCATTCAGCCTCCAAAATGTAAGCCTCACAAAAAAGCTCTCTAAACCTAGTCCAAGAGGTAATTGGACTCTCAATGCTCCTAGTAGATCCCCACCATATGGCAGCCTCACTCTCCAACATATGTGCCAAGAATAGAACATGGTTTACCTCAGATAGTCGCATGGTTTCAACATTTTTCTCCATGTTAAGCAGCCAATCCCCTGCTGCTTCTATGCTAATACGACCTTTAAACCTCTAGAGGCGCAAATCCATGAAACTCTTGAGGAGGCGGGCATGGGCTTTCTCATCTCTCTGTCTATCTGAGGCAGGAGACACTAAAGCTATTGCAACCTCGATTGGTAGCTCTAAAGCTAGTGGTACAAGTGGAGTAGTAATTGGGGGTATCAATGATGTGGCTAGCACTGGGGATGGAATCGAGATAAAAGGTTGTGCCGATGTGGATAGCTCATCTTTATGTTTCTCAGCCTCAAGGAAGTCCAAACCCTGACGAAGCAATGTAATTTGTGTGTGGAAGAAGGCCTCAAGCCTCCGAAATAGATCTGTCTTAGTCTCACGCTAGGGAGGCAGTGGTAGTATCGGCTCCCTACTCTTGAGCGAGTGGTCTACCCCACTTGGGTTGTGTTTTACCCTAGCTGGACGACATCTATATCTGCATTTCAAATTGAGTTACTAGTTATTCATCCATTTATAATCAACCCTACTCTAAACACATAATAATATTGTAGATTATGTTAAAAATACATTTATTATTGATAGCTTTCTCTTTTTTTCCTTATGTTTGGAGTTTTGTTCACTTTTGCAATTGCTATGATGTCGTCAAGTTCCTTAATTTATTACTATTCTTTAATTTTGAATTAAGGCTTTGATACCAATGATGTTGGAGCCCTTCCCTAGGCTAAAAGGCGACCCAACCTGCACAGTTATCACTGTTAAGCCTTTCAAACTATAATCCCAAGTAACATCGGAGAAATTTTAAAGATTCATCAAGTGAAATGCAAAAGTAAACAAAATGTTACCGTTAAATCTATGAGCAAGTATCATCTTTTCATATATAATAGAAGTTTGCTACTATCGATTACATATTGTAATGTTTCAAAAAAAAAAATACAGTTCAACCATTAATTTCATATACACAAGTGACTAACCAATAACGAAATCAAGATATAGGATAAGAACCACCAAGGGAACTAGGCTGTCACAACGTCTTTCCCTTTGTTAGTTACTGATGAACCTAAAATATTAGTAATAGAATAGTGAGCCTAAATTGCAACACGACATAATGAGTAGTAAAACCAACATATTACTTATAACCAACATCCCAAAAATAGTGCTTGCATGCATGAACGGTAATGATGAAACAATGCGTGAGAACATGACAAGTAGTGAAAACAGTTATAAAAAATGCAAAAGTTAAAAAATATTATTTTTGAATACATGCTAGTTGAAAACTATATCTTAACTATGGTTTTAAATCATCAAATCAAACCTTATGGTCATCACTCGAGTAGGTCACGAGTAAGGCGTACCGGCCACTCAAGCGAGACATGAGCTAAGCGTATTCCTTGAATACCCTAACCCCATGATTGGTCCTCAAGTGTCGTTACTCGAGCACGTCAGAAGCTAGACACACTGATCAAATACCCTAACCCTTTGCTCGAACCTGGAGTCTAATTCTAATTACATTATTTACCCTGGACCCACGCTCGAACCTCGAGCTTATAGTCTCATTATCGGTGTATATCTATATATACCTTAAAACCATTTGATTTAGCTCAAATTAAATGAAATCATCCAACCCATGTCATTTGATTCAAATTTTATGCAAGGAATAAGTTAAAACAAGATCTAATTAAACTACTCACCTCAGGTCTTGTGTACCGATGTCTCATCGACACTTGGTCCAATCCCGCAATGTATGCTTGGACCTACGTTATTTAAACTCAATTTTAGTTTCTTTATAAAAAGTGACTCAATTTTAGTTCTACTATCCCTAATCGCTCTTTGTCAACTTAAATTTAAACTTAGTCAACTTTGGTCAAACTTAGTCAAAATTGGTCAATACGGTCAACATGGCATCAATTTGGTCAAATAAGGTCAATATGTGGTCAATTTGATCAAAATTTCCAATTTCTCATACTTAGTCAAATTATAGTTCATAATTCCTATTGTGCAATGAATTTCACAATTTTGTACATCGGATTGATGCCAAACTTTCAAGATTTAATCTACACTTCCTAAATATTTAAAAACAATTTTGTTTGACATTTTCAAATTTCATTTGATAGGGTTTTGAGTGCGTTATTAGTCCCCTTCAAATTTAGAATTTCATGTGACAAGCAATCACATTTCATTTTAATTGACCTACTTACCTATATCATTTTTGGACGAAATTGGGTACACTTATTTTTGGGATATTCAGTAAGTTCTCCACCGAATCTTAGCTCAAAACAGTAAGCTTTGCTCAGCCAATTGGTTCTCTAAAGTTTCAATTGTGCAACAAATCCTCCTAAGTCCATGTGTTTTCATGAATTTCAAGCATCATTTTTTTCCATTAAATCTTCAATTTAAAGGTTATTTCCTATACTTCTTGCATGTATTTAGATCATAGAAAGATTCTCTTTCAAAATCTATTTAAATTAGTAAAGATAAATTATCAAAATCTTACCCATACGTTTCATCAAACACATAGCATGCATTCTATACAACTCAAAAACTTTTCAAGCAGCATAACACCAAAGTAGCAAGGCAATTTGGCATGCATGGTAGCCTTGGTAGGAAATATGGGCATTGTTATCAGTCGAATTCGATGCCACGTCTTCGGGCTCGGCAAAGTAATAAGTAGGAATTTCAAGGTGACTAGAAGAAGTTGGATGCGAGGAAGGAAGACCAGTTTCTGATGAGGTTAGAGTAGCTCGCAGTAGAAGCGTTTTGAGATGTCCATTGCCCTATTTGTAAGGGTGGGGGGGCCGGTCTTTCAGCCAGATCCCCCTAAAAATCATACGTGCGGGTCTCCCTGCATGCGGCTCATGCCATTCAAGGTGGTCATCTAGCCCTTCTGCTTTCTACTTAAAGCAAGGGCTGGAAAAGGTGGTCCTTCAAAGCACTTCCAAGGGTTAGGAGATAAAAGGGGATTGGGATCGGCGTGGGGAACTTTCGCTGGTTCTGGCGCTTCTTCATACCTAAATAGAGTGGACCACTAGCGCGAACACAGTGGTCTCTGACCAGGACCAGGAACCAACTTTTAGTTGGGGAGCTCCGGATGTAACGACCTAAAGGTGTTCTCCTTGCTTGATAGCAGCGGTTCTCCTCGCCTCAGTCACATTCCTTGTTCCACTGGCAAGTTTTTCCTTATTCGTTAATAAATAGTATGCGTGCTTGCAAAGGAAGTAAGTGAGTTCCAGGCTGTCATTCGTCCGACCAACAAAAATCCTAATTGCCATGGTTCCGCAGCATCACAAGGAGCGATTGTGAGGAATAGCCATTTTAGACCAATCATTTGGTTTGCCGAGGGAAGGCACAAATAAGTGTTTTACCCGGTAAAAGGTAGATTCTAAAAGGGGCTTCTTCAACTTCAACTGAACAATATGGCTTTCTCCCACAGTATGGTTGACTTGCCACAAGGGATTTTCCAGTTCCTTGGCGTTTCGAGCTCCACTGTAGTACTTCGGCTCCGGGACCTTCATCTTAGTGGCCTCCCTTGGAAAAACCCACAGTTGGCAATGACTGTTGGCTTGGCCCGAAGCGTCTGCATTCCCTGGCTTCGTCCATTAGGGAGGAAAAATCCCTTTCGGATGCACTATATAAAGAAGAGTTGTTAACTATAGGATTGATTGTTCGAGTAGGAAGATTTCAATTTTTCTCTCCCTCTATACCCACTTTGTCAGTGAGCAGAGCGTACCCTCCCTTATAGACAAGGCAAAAAAGAAAGGCCTTTCTTTTTTTGTTTGAATCAAAGTAGGACTTTTCTAGTAGTACGAATTGCTACGCTTCGTTTCTTTTTATATGATGATATGCACCTTGGTTGTTGTGCTCCCTACGTCTAAGGGGCACAGGAGCGCCCCTATTAGTCAAGCATTTTCTACGAAGGGTATGTGTCCTTTCTTGGCACTTTCTTTGTTATGCCAACCACGAAGCTATGCACACAAGCAACTCGCGACCCACTATATCCAAAAAGGGGTAGGGGGCTGCTGCCACTGGCTTTGCTCGTTACCTGTGGGTTGTTTAAGTAGGTTGGGTTAGGTTTGATTTTTGTTTTTTTTGGAGTTATCTCCAAGAAGGGTCGTCGCTCCGCTTTTTCGAGTGTTGGCGCTTGACTTTTCAGTCTAAGATCAAAGTTCTTCTTTCTAGAAACGGTTTGAACTTGACAAGGATATGGGGCACAACAACTGAACTATATTCTTCATTTTATGCCATAACATAAAATAAAGAAGGGAGTAAAGAAAAAAAAGAATCTTTTTTTCATTGAAAAATTGATTAGCAATTGATTTGACATGATTTGATAGACGATAGCATTACTAGTAACCTGTGCTGTTCAACCGATGTTAATAGAGCAAGAGCGGATGGCCACCCGTGAATACTCAACATTAGGTAGACAAGAGGGTAAGCAGCTGAAGCAACTGCTGGGGTACCCAAAAGACTATCTCTACCGCAGGTGGAACTGGATCTCGATCCAACGGGTTCGGACGCAAGCGAAGGGAAGTTAGGTACTTTGCCCGAGCGGCCGGCGAGCCAGTGGTTAGTGGCCAATAATGCCCTAGTTGATGGCATTCCTCTCTGCGGCTGGCACTGCACATCTGCATCTTTTCTTTGGCCTCCCCCCTCAGGTTGAGGTTCTTTCATGTACTCAAAACTTTTTGCAGCAGTAGTTTTTCTTCTGGGGGCTTCTTTAACGCACCAACAAAGTTTACACTGCTCCTCAGATCCCATGGGTTAGACAAAGCTTGTTTTACTTAGAGAGACTTAGTCAACTCATAAAGGATGCATTGCGTTGAGTCCTGAGCCTTTGATGGGTGCTTCCGGCTCTGTCGGTGCTTCAAACAATTTTGTCTTCTCCATATGGCCATATCTCTAGAGTGAATAATCTTATATGAGGAACTATTATGCCTGCCAAATCCTACTTTAAGACTCTTGATGGTGCTCCACTTTCTAATCCTACTGACAAATCATCCGAAGGCAACTCAGACGAATTCCCCCTTGCCCCATCGATCTAAAAACCTCGTACGGTACTGTCTCTCTCGCTGCGCTTTGGCTTCTTTATTTATGTATTTCTTGTTGGCGCCTCCTTTGGAAGGCTTTCAGGGCAAAAGATTATTATGAACATAGAACTGTAATACCTGAATCATGAGTTTGATGTTGAATGGCGCACGACGCCCCATCTGATCTTCTTTGAAGGGGGTTCCTACTTGAGGGGCGGGATTAAATAAAGACTAACTCGGTCGCTTCCATTAGATTGGATTTCGTGTAGTCAACCTCGTTCTTGCCATTCGCTGGCTTACCATGAGGTTTCTCTTCACTCTGCCTGACCGGAGAAGGAATTAGATTGCAGTTATGGTGGAGGTGGATTGGTCCCAATTGAACGGGGGAAGAGTTGGACCGAGCAGAGTCGAACCCAATCAACTTCCTTTTGATACCAGTACTTGTTTGGAGATGATTATGGCTCTAGGCTCTAGGCTTCACGATGATAGCCAAGGTGTCCTCTTTCTAAAATAAATCTACAATGATCTCCACTAGCGTCATTCGAAGAACGAACAAGAAAAGGTTGACTCTTTAGGTAGGATATCTGGATGTGGTCCAATGGCAAAAACTCTGCCAGCTTCACAGAAGAGCTATTTCATCAGCTCTGGGATTTGAAGGCAGGGAAGCAGTCGGACGAGTCAATAAAAAACCTGCCTATTCTCCACTGTCCCATGCTTCCGGCCCCCGCTCGTATGTAAATAAGGATGAAATCTTGTTCAAAAACTCACAACACTAAGCGAATAAAGTTTAGTACGTAAGTCAGCCTGCCTTAACTGTATATTATGCCACACTTTCAGGTTTGAAATCCACTCGCCCAACTATAGGATTCTCACTATCGTCTAGGCGTCCATGCGCGCACCCCCTTTGTGCACTAGCCATCAACTCCAAGTAGGCCAAATGCCTCGAACGGAGCAAACTTTAGGTTCTTTGCCAGGTTGGGACATTCAATGAGGAGAAAGGGGAGCCAAACTAGGTCTATAGACCTTGGCAAAAGGTTTGGTACCTTTAGTCCAATCTTAGACAAAGAGCCAAGCAGGTATGAAGCACTGCTAGGTAGACTGTGGCTCCAACTAGGGTAGTTCATAACTGGGTTAAAAAAAATCAGTCTCAAGTAGGGAGCTTCAAAAGCCCCAGGCTAGCTAGCGCCTTGACAGTCCCCCTGTTACAACTATAGCTTAAACTCAAGGCAATTACTTTATCATGTCAATTGGTAGTTGTCATTATCTTCGGTTGTTCGTGCCTGACAAAATGGGTCTGGGTTAGTGAATGGTGCCACTTGCTTCGAGTTGCCTTCCCTTAACTAATTCTGAGATCCCCGTCTAAAAGATCAATCATTTGAAATTTATTTTTTATGGTGTCAGTTTGCCATTTTAGCATTAATCACCGACAGTAGGTTGGAACAACCAAGCCTTTGACCAGGGAACAGGAGAATTCCCACTATCGCTGGCAAGCCAGCCGGGCCGTGAGCACGGTTTGAACGGGTTGGTTTGAGTTTTGAAGTTTCTAGAACTTTGATGGTGAATATACACCAAATCAAATGACGCATCGAGCGAGACCATTCTGTTCCATCGCTGCGGCCATGGCAGAAGCTAGATCTTGGAACCTATTGGGGTAGACTGTTGATCTTCTGGAGTAGTTTGACCTTGGAAAATAGACTGTAATCGCCGCCGAGAATAAACATGTTATGCCGGGTGGTTGGAATCCTCTGAGGTCAGTTGAACAGGCTGATAATCGGCAGAAGATGCTGGGCAAAGCTATTGGCCTGAAGAGTGAGGCTGATCCGTAACATCCTGCAGAAGACGTGCCTATTGAAACATGTGGTCAGCTTCTACATATTTCTTTTCTCTTTCTTGTCTTTGCCCATGAGCTTTGAGATCTACGTATGGTCTCAGCCACTTGTTAGACGGAAGTACAACTTTATTGGTGGGGGGAATCACTGAAAATATGCACGGTCCAGAATTAGACCTAATGGATTCTTCGATTCTATTTCTTCTGGTTATTTATAGAAACGTCACTAAAACACTTAATGTTATTTTTCCCCTTAAGAAAGATGAAAAAAGACCTAGGTACTAGACACTGGTCACGAGAACATGCCGTTTACGTCGGGGGGTGCAGGAGCGCCCCTATTAGTCAAGAGTTTTCTATGTGGGATTCTCAGTTGTTGAAATACTTTGAAGATGAATCAGGAAGCATAAAAGAGAGGTAGGACTGAAGCACCCAACCCTCCTTTTGCTCTTCCTTCGGTTTGGCAGGCGGCTCTGGGGGACGACATCGGGTTTTGGAGACCCGCGTTCTACCGAACTGAAGTAAAAGCGTTTTCTTACTATGACTATGTGTGACCTCCGGAACCAGCTGAATCGAAGTGATCTAATTATCGCCCATTCTAGTTTTCTTGATCTTGATTCCAATCCAAGTCTTGTGGGGCGAGGCCACCCGGCCTCGAATAGGAGGGGCGCTGGGTTCTATTTCTAGGCCGGGCGGGAGGTGAAGGCCATAAGAGATTCTTGCCCTCTCGGTAAGGAAGAAGGGAAAAAGGTGTTGTCATCTATCTTGATCAGTTTCCCGAGGCATTGGAAAACCAGACCGACCCCCCTTCATTTCGCCAACAAAGAAGTCATCATTTTAATGTATCTAAAGTATATTGAATTGAATTAGTTCCTTGAATCTCGACGATTCAATATAGATGAGCTATTATGATTTCGAACAAGCCGCTATGGTGAAATTGGTTGCACACTTCAATGAAGGACATGGCACCCCAATCATCACTTTAATTCATGCCTCCCGTTATGCGCCAATACTTGAACAGGATTGTTGACCTTTACCAAAAGAAAGAAGAGCTATGGCTAGTTTCCTATACTTGAGGAAATTTGGGATGTCATGCCCCATGAGTTAGTTACCCAAGTGTTCTGCCCTACGGGGCAGAGCTTCCCAAAGTGTCCTACTGCCCTGAGCTTCCCCTTTGCAGATGGCGAGTTGTTTTTATAATAATAAGTTAAGTCAAGAATAATAATCGAACTGAAGGAGCGAAAGCCACTCGACCGATCCCTATCTCCTAACCTACAGGCCTATTAGTCAGATTGGGGGAGTGTAAAAGACCATTTTTTAGGCTCTAGCTTCTAGAATGAAGCAGGTCGTCTCTTCGATTATATCGTGCTTCCAAGGCGCCTTTGTTTATGGCAGGAAAATTCTAGATGGCTCCTTTATCGCTAATGAGTGCATTGATTCCGGGACTCTCTAAAAAGCCAAGGTCGTGGGTGGCCAGGAGGGCCCACTTGGAGACTCGGGATCTCAGCAAAAAATGCGCGGTGGTTGGTATTCTTGTCGGGCCCTCTCTTCGTTTGACCCGCTGACCGCCCCAGCCTGACCTGTAGGTCCGCTAACGGAAAGCGAGGAGTTGCCTGAATGCCAAGTCTTCCTCTACTGCCAACTCGATGTTGTTGTCACATGCAAGATACGACTTCGAATCATTGCTATTTGACTTGAACTTGTTCTAAAAAAGTCGAGGTATTTCGAATTGTTTGTTGACACGAACAAAGTCAGGGTAGTAGGTAGGTGGCGGATGTGTAACGTTTGGAGTTGTCGTTCATGTAGCTGTCCCTAATAGAAGTCCACTCCATTTTCTAATGCTTAGGAAGCCCCAACAATGAGATAAGCAACTGACTCAACCTCTGATCTTTGCCCAGCATCTTCTGCCGATTGTCAACCTGTTCAGTTGACCTTAGAGGATTCTGGGCACCCGGCAGTTTGAATAAGGGGAAGGAGAAGGAGCCCTCAACCCGCAACAGATAGAGGAGGATTTATTCAATCATATAGTTTGGGCTCCTAGAATATGGTGCCCTTTCGGTTGAGGGGCCCTGGATGTAACGGCCTGAAAGTGCTCTCCTTGCTTGATAGCGACAGTTCTCCTCTCTTGAGTTTGACAGCTTTTGTTGAGACCAGAGGATGTGCTAAGGAGGAGGATGCAGACACAGCGGTGGACAGCGCCATGGTAATCGAAGATAAAGAGAAAACACATAAAAAGGTGCGTCTCAATGTCGTCGCGATATGACTCTACGTTGCATAGAACTGGAAAACTGAAGTCTTGCACCTGAGAATTTGAATCCTTGGGCAAGCAAGAGACAACCTGGCAAACTGAAAGCAAAAGCGATTCTTGTCTCTATTACAACTCTCCCAATCGGTGCTAGGGTCGGTAGCTGGGCTTTGGGAAAATACCACAGCTACTATCGACCCGAGCCCAAAAGGTA
>JAJIYU010009534.1:0-16938 GCA_030144865.1 Tinospora cordifolia | reverse complement strand
GTGTAGTATGTCGAGGCTTAACAGTGTCTTGGCAAGCTCGGCTTGCGAGCGGGTTTGTTGGGGCACTGTGCTGGTCGGTTCGCCCTTCATCCTAGGGAAGGGGTCCCGACACACGTTGATCCTATGCAATGTTCGTTGTTATACCCATACGACAATGTTCATGGTAATGTTGTCGATCAGGGTGTTGTTAAACGACCGACTATTTTTAGCAACGGTCACGAGCCTGTTGTTGTAAAACGTTGTGTATCGGTCTAACAGTGAGATTACAACAACGTTCGCCCATTGTTAAATGATTAAATCTTTTACACATATGCAACAACGGTCACTATGCCTGTTGTTGTAGAAATGTTATAACAACAGGCGCACGTTGTGAAAATTCTAACCTTTAACAACGACCACAAGCCTATTGTACTTGTTTGATTGTTGTTGGTGCAATAACTATTTCATTGTTATTGTTTGTTTTGCTTTTGTTGCATAGACTACTGCATATATCATTTTGTCTATGAACAATGTAATTGATAAATGTTGGTGAATGGATGTTCTCTTTAGATTGTTGGTTGATGCATTTTATCTTTGTTTGTGGATGGTATGTGAATATAATAGGTGCTTCTTATGTCTCGTCTACTTGTTATTGGGAATGATGGTCAACATAATTTCATCTTCTTGGTTGTAGTGAAATAGTTAGTTATTCATGTCCTCTTGAGCAAATGTCGTTAAATGAGATCTAAGTTTTGTTTGCTTATTTTGTCACCAAAAAAGGGAGATTGTTGGATTGGTTACACTTGGCATATGCTCGTGAGATAGTCAAAACATAGATTAAATAGATTGTTGCTTACTTTGTTTCTTATCTCTTGGTGAGTTTGGTTGTTGAGTTTGATGTTATTAAGATTCCAGGATGGTATCTTATATGAGTTGTTGACAAGATAAACTTTGAAGAGTTTTATTGTTATCAAGAGTCTTGCTTTTAGGTGCGTTAGTTTTGATATAAGTTGTAACTCATTGTTTGATTCAACAACTGCATGTGTGACTTTTTACGAAGATTATTTGTGAAGTTTACATGCATCTATCCTTCTATATTCTTATGGTATGGAAACAATTTGTGTTAATGTAGTCAATAGTCGAAGGGAGCATTAGTTAAGTCAATTGTGATGAAGGGATCACATCAGTGTTTGATTATGGTGCTTTATAATTTTAGTGGTGTCAATTGCTTTGAATTGAGTAAGTCTATCCTTGGTTGTACTAATTTGATTGTTAACAATAAAACCTCACACCTAGGCATGAACCTATAGCGTAGGGCATTTCACCAAACTGTGTAAACAATTGTGGTGCCTATATTTGTTCTACTTTCATTTACTACTCATTTTAGTATCTTAGTTAGAAACACTAAATCAACAGACATAACAAATTTTCAAAATTCATCCCACCCAATTCACTTTTACTAGAAGGATTTGAGCGAAAGAGTGCTACGCAATACTCGGCTTAATTGGTGTAGAGTGTTATTGATACCCATTACAACATTACAACATGTTGCATTTTTTTATTGATTCCTTTTTATGTTTTGAGCATTTTAACACGAATCTTGTTATTTAGTCTAATGTTTTGACCCCAAAATAATGTTTGAACATTCTCGATATTTATGTCACACTGGTGAAGTTGACCATTTCATGATCATGGTCAATCATAGTTAATTGAAGTTAATTAGGATTAATTCACAATTAATTTATGCTAAACTTTTTAGTGTCTTACACTGTTCAAGGCTCAAGACGTCGTTCTTCATCGGTGATGTCAAATGTTAGTGGTATGGACTAGACGAGCAGAGTTGGGACCTTTGTACTAGCTCGCTAGAGACGAAAAAGGAATAAAATGCAGAAAGTATGCTATCGTAAGGTGGATCAATTTGATGTAGACTAAAGATCTTCTGATATTTAAATTAATTTTCAGCTTTGTCAACTAGTATAATAACAGGCTATTGCTAGAGTTGCAAGTCACATAAGTCGTTGAGGAGAAGGATTGGATATTTATAAAAGTGGTCCTTGGTTAAAGGTGGTAGGAGTAAATTATGCCTTCGCAAGTGCTTTGACAAATATATAGTATGTGTGTCATCTACTGTAACTCGAGCAAAGTGATCGACAGGATCCTAATAGATTATAGATGTGTAGTCCTCTTAGCATATGCTTTAAGTGTGTACTACAATTTATTCCCTTTGTGAGCTCAAGACTTTGGCACAGTTGCCAATTTTGCAATTCTGCTTGAATCCAGACAGACGCCCACCGCTATGCGTAAAGCTGCCATTTTAAGTGGCGACAGGAGTACAGCTTAGTGCTGTATGCAATATGATATAACACATATTATAAATATTCCTACTATGTTCATATTCGAACAAAAAAATTTACTCGAGAGGAAATGATAATTTTCTTCTTCTGAAAATTGAATTCTTTGGGGTTACTTTAATAAATTATAACACCGTTAGAGTTCAATGATCTTTGGCTTTGGTATGGTATCAACTAGTTTGAAGGAGAGCCTTGGGTTTGTGTCACCTTTAAAAATCTTAGCGCTGGGTTATGCCACAAATGATACACATTTATGAGAATGAGATAGGAAAAATTGCCAGTACAGACCTTTTTAACAGTTACAAAGACCTCGACTAGATAGTATGTTTAGCATGATTCAATCAAAAACTTGCTTCAATGACATTCCAAAACCCTCTTCCAGAAGGATTCTAAAATCTCAACTGTGAAACTACTTGTTTCATGAACTACAAAGAGTTACAGCATCAAAGTCTCTGTGAAACCTGAGCATTTTCAGTCAACAATGAACCAAGTTGAACCATTAGGGGATACACAGGGCTGAACTCCTTGTCTCCCCTAGACCTAACCTTTGCAGCATAATCATCAAGTGTAGCTTTGATACCTTTCCAAATCTGCTCTTCTCCTTGTGAATCAAGCCACAAGGAGTATTGCAGAGGTGTGAGTTTATTTCTTTGCATGGGCGACTGCAATTCCTCAGGACCTCGAGAGTAAAGATGATGAAGAATAACACTTGGTGGCAAATCTTGGAGGACAGGAGATGAGCCAAGTTGAGATGTTTCCAAGAAAATGAGAGGTCGAAACACTCGAAGGGCCCGGTATGGTGCACCAAGTTGTTCCACTGGGAATAAATTCTGACCGACAGTTAGCTCAAGCTCAGCCATGTCCCTAGCCATCCTAAGTTTGCCTGACTCTGAAAGAGGTCTTACAAGGGCAGCGTGCCTGATGAAAAATATTAAAACCCGTGAAGCCATTCTCCTGACAAGCCTGGCGCATATTGTCTCTGTGCCTACCCTGAGGGCATGAGTTGAAGACGATGGCAACAATCTTGATAAGAACTCACTGCGGAAGTGAAGCACACACTTTTGCAATTCTTCCATGTATGGAGATCCACTATTATCCATTGCGGCATCCATTCCTTGCACCCCAAAGTTCTGTTCATGTATTTGCAAGATACAAGATTCTAGACGATCAAGCATTGCTTGGAACAATGATGTCACAGAATCACATGCAACCCCATATATAGCACCAAGAGAGGGAGATAACACATCAGAGGCAAGATCAGGGAGCTCTGACAATGTGGACGAAAGACGAGTATGAATTTCTTGCAGATGCTGACAAAGAGTAAAGTTCTTGAGTTGGGCTGGAGTTGCAGGACCTGTTACTTGACGAGCATCAGGTCCTGTA
This sequence comes from Tinospora cordifolia, assembly GCA_030144865.1. Classification (NCBI taxonomy): domain Eukaryota; kingdom Viridiplantae; phylum Streptophyta; class Magnoliopsida; order Ranunculales; family Menispermaceae; genus Tinospora; species Tinospora cordifolia. The sequence goes on along the minus strand of JAJIYU010009534.1, from coordinate 13,225 downwards.
GATATCTGCAGTTAAAAGCAAAAGTATATGTTGGCAACATTCAATTTTCATGTTGGGATACAGGGGAATCATATGCATTCTAAATTTTAAGATAAAACCTTCACAAGGATAAAAGCACTTTTCTTCTTGTTGTTTGTCAAATGAAAGCTATGTACGAAGACTCTGACCAACCAACAAGATCATTAAAAAACTGCCCTTCTATCAAAAGGAAGGTTGACGCTGATGAACCACAGTTTCAGCATTTCCTATATTTGTACACATCTGTTCCTATAGTAAAACTGGGTTAGGTCTTCATGTGTCAGACAACTGGATTAGACGTGTTTTCTACTAGCTACTACAAAATGTACGTGAAATTGCAATAGATGGCGTGTCTAGGGAATTATGCAAGCCAACTAGGATGAAGTTGCATCAAGAATTAAGGGGAGACAATGTTCTTTTTTTTTTTTAATAAATCTTTTATTGAATGATTCATGAAGAACATGATCATTGTTGCACAATAAAGCAAGCAAGCAAGGAACGAAATTCGACTTCGCCCCAGACTTTGACCTTTGAAAATTAGAATTAATTCAAAGAGTTCGACAAATTCGAAAGAATTTAAAAAAAAATTTGTCAACTCAGAAAAGTAAAAAAAAAAATATGTAAATGCTAAAATATACAGAATTTCTATTGAAAATGATGAAAATAAATATAAATTAATACATTTAACATATAAAAGTATAAATATAATTGTTTTCAACATGTATTTTGACATTAACAATGTTTAATGCACCATTCCGCATGTTAACTTAAATTTGTTATAAAAAAAAGAAAGAAAAAGAAGCTTATTGTCAAATCCTAATGGTCTTGCAAACATAAACCCTAGTTCGATTGATTATTGACTCGCTAGTTGCTACAACCGCTAGTATATTCGATCTTCTCTATCAATTACAATATATGACTCGTTTCTTGTTCTTCTCTCAATGTCTTTCCTCCTAGGCTCTCAGCTTATTTTTCTCTTCTCTTTCTTCTCTCTATCATCTCTCTTCAAGGCTACAACTCGTTTTTATTTTTATTGAATTGCCACTTACCAGCTGCACATATTTTGCCTTAAATCTTTTTTTTTATTTATAAACAGATTTAAAAAAAAAAAATTTACAATCTCTATGATTATATAGAAGAATCTCTATGTACTAAATAAATTCTTTCATAAAAATTGCCCCTTTTTTTTACAACTTTTATGCAATTTTTTTTTGTTTTGCAGAAATAGTTGAAACTTCGATTTTAGGTAAACTTTGCCAATTTTTTTTTAATATTTCGACAAAATTTTGTAATTTTACAATTACTTGTGAACTTTATTTTGATTGTCCAAACCTAATTAATTCGGCTAATTTCGCCAAACTTCGGCTAATTTTCATACCATGCAAGCAAGTACATAGATATCTCACCATGCCATCCAAATGCAAGTGTACCCTCAGTTTTAATAAATGAAAAACAGCACATAACTCTTTCAACCTTTAAGAATAATAAAAACGAATGCTGTAGTACCAACTGAATCAAATATAGTTGTACATATCATCTAGTATTTGTATGTTTAAAAAATTACTTTTCACATATATAGGTATGGTGACCTAAAGCATCAATCTTTTGGATTGAAAACTGATGGGGCATGTTTCAGGCTGCATAACTAGAAAACTTTTGGACATCCATCTTTAACAGGTATCCCATGTTCCAGACTTAGCTAATTTAGATGGTGAATTAATAGCCTTCAACATCAGCAAATACTCTTCATGCAAGACAAATGCCAAACTCCAAATAAGTAAACTTTCCTCAATAGTATGATAAACAACAATAACATGCAAGTCAACACCAGCCCAGCAAATGGCCTGTAAGCTTGGCTAAAAGTAATTAACAACTTTACATGTTTATATTATGAACAGACTCAGTGATCCCACACATTTAACGGGTTAAGTCTGGAAAGAAGATAATCAGGAAATAATGGTTTTGGCAAATGAAAATGCATTAGGAGCAGATACATAAAAACAGAGAAAAAAGGATTAAGTGTTGAAACCTGGTATTCAGCCCTTTCTGCAAGTAGAAGCAAAGCTTTGCCAATTTCACGCAAGACAAGAAGAATCAAATGTCCATCTAGCTTAACAGCTTCAATCTCCTCTTGAATACGTAACACAATCTTAGATATCTGATCTTTCGAGGGAATACTTCCCCGGCCAGAAACTGGGAAAACATTATTTACTAGGTCTGACAAGCGACTCAAGCAGAGCGCTAAGAAATTAGTCTGGAATAGGTCAATAGCAGCAATTATTTGATCTTTCCCTTCTGCAGTGATAGCAGGTAGAACTCCTTTGACATCTGTATCACGTGAAATTCTTTCTAGAAGATTCTCTATCATAGAGAAAAGTTTAGGATATCCAACAGTGAATATTTCTTTGACAAAACTTGAGGTTGTAAATGTAGATTTCATTTGGTTTGCAAAAGATTTCACAAGTGCTTCCCAAATTCGATCTGTTAACATTGGATCACCAACCTGCATTAGAATTGCACAAGGAGTTAGCAAAACCCAACATGAACAATATCCTGAACCGGAAAGGAGTTGGACTCTGGTACAAGAATGCACATGCATGTGATAATCAAAAATAAAAAAACTGGAATCTGGAACAAGGATGCGTTCGCATGTGATGATCAAAATTAAAAATGAAATGGAAATTCAAAGAGGGTGAACTTAAGGAACCAAGCACGTATCAGCCAACACATATGATAAGGTGCCCACCAAAACGTTAATGCAGAATATAAACTTGCTTATTTCAATCCTAAAACAGATGCAACATGTTCAGAATCGCTGCTCAAAATGTTCAGAGTCACAACACTGGTAATCCAACAGCACTGAATAGTTTTTGCAAGTGCAATACACAAAAACGTGAGAAATAACTGAATCCTTAACTTAAACACACTCGCAAATGAAGTGATGATGCAAATCTTTAGCTTGAAGAAATATTTTAGGAGCCTCTAGGAAGAAAATCACAAGAGATACAACTGAATCCTCCTCTTCATGGATGTTCCTATGAGCAGATGGATTTTAATACGAGATTTAAGAAAAATATGGAACCAATTTGGGTGAGAACAGTAAAGAAGAAAAGCTTCAAGAAGACAATGAACAAGGATTTTAACTTGTTAGCACCTCAAAGCTATGAATAAAGACATTCTAGTTCTTTTGAGCATTACAATTGGAAATCATTCCATGTTCAATAACATCTTCATTCCTTTCAGGAGGTGTTCCTTCTGAAAGCAAGTCTGTTATTTCTTCGTAGCTGGATGAAGAACACTAAATATTTTAAAATGGTCACACATTCAATAAATTCTTATACTAAATATTTTAAATTGGTCACACATTCAATCAATTCTTACATTTTAAGTAACATTTTCTGATCTTTTACACAATAGTTTGTACAGAAAGAGCCCAGCAGTACAGAGACCTTAGACCCATGTATTCCTAAGCCCTTAAACATTTCTTCAGGCCAAGTTTTTACCCAATAAAGTGAATTTTGAAAAAGAATGGAGAAGATTCAGCCAGTGCACCAGAATTCACATCGCTAGCATTCTAGGTAATTGCTTCAGAGAATTATTTAAGAATTCCACCTTACAATAGTGTTGCCACTTGGCAATTTAGGAATGACAAAAGGACCTTAAAAAGGTTACCTGTAGTTATTTTAAATTAGTACTTTATTTTTACAGCAAAGCAAAAGGAATATCCATTATAACAAGTGGGAGAACTGTACAAGAAAAATAATCAACTCAAGAGGGAATCAATCACCTCTCAAAACTATATGTTAGGAACCACCACCCCCTTAACCAATCGCCTACAGAATAACCTTTTAACAGTTTAGATGAACTATCTCAAGTAGAAACAAGATAAAAAGACCAAACCCAAACACCTTAATAAATAACCATTTATCCTCTAAGACTCTATTATTCCACTTTTCCCATGGTCAAGACAACCACTCTCCAGTAGTCCTTCAAATTTCAAGGGCAGTCACTGTTATCTGAAAAAGTCCATGAAGAAGATATTGAGGCTAATCTGCCCCATCGAAGCATATGACCTCATCTTCGCCAACCCTTTTCTGAAAAATCAAAGTCCAGAAACAAGTGATGACAAAATTCTCTGTCCATTCTACACAAAATACACCAATTGGGCAACAAGGCCAATGATCTGACCTGCTTTTGTAGGATGTTTGCATTGTTCAACTTTCCATGGCCATTAGTCCATCCTAAAAATTTGGTCTTTGAACTAACATGAGATGTCCAAATAAAATCATGTGGACAAAAATGATGTTAGGCCTGGTCAATAAAGAGGAGAGAAAGGCACAAAAGAATTTTGGTAAAAGCTACCAGAGGGTCAAGGGACCACAAAAGTTTATCCATCTCATTGAGAGACAAAAAGGTGTGAGAATGTCAAGAAGGAATGCAACTTACATTCCCCGTGGAATTGTTAACATGTGGAATAAAGAAATCACAAATAGGATGATTAGGAAGAGTAATTAACCTATAAATGTTAGAGATTATAAAAGCTAGAAGTTATACACCAAGTAGCTTCCTAAATCTATAGGTAGAGCCATTTCCCACTTTGAGTCAGGCAATTGGAGTAGAAGCTCAGTAAAAGGGCAAGAATAAATACCCAAGGACTATGGTACAAGCCTTTGGAGAACATACTAGCATCTCTAGAATTATGATGCAAATTATGCCTACTCTCCACCATGCTCATCCATAAGGCCCCTCCTTATTAACAAACATATGCAACCATTTGGCTGCCAATGCCTATTTCTAAGCTCCATATTTCCTATCCTCAAACACCTGATCAACTCTCCTACAAACCACTCTACTTCATGAATACTTCCCCCTCCCTCCACTTTATCTCCTCCCCTTGCATAAAAGTTTTCTCATCAATCTCTCTATCTTCCAAGTAACCAACTTTGGAATCTTGAAAACTAAAACATAATAAATAGGGACGGAGTCCAACAAGCTCTAATAAAAGGTTATCGACATCTTTTGGAAGCTCCTTCTCCATCCATCAAATCTTCTAGACGCTCTATTAATGATAGGCTCCCAAAAAAGAAGACATTATTGGATTACCCCAAAAGGGAAAAAAAAGATAATAAAAAGACCATTGACTTGACGAAGAATCATACCAACTGACAGCATCAAGAACATCCTCCTATGTCATGGAAATACCAGCAACTTGACAATTTGCTAAAAAACACCTCATCTTATATATCCAACAGAAATCTTGAATAATTTTAAAAGCAGCCCTTCGACTGACTTCAAGAATAAGCATTCATCAACAAATTGTAAGTGTTATATATTGACTCCATGTTGCTCAACTAAAAAACTATTGATCACCCCTAAGAGGTAGCCATCTCCACCATCAAACCCAAAATATATGTCAAAAGAATAAAAAGAATAGGGGAAAGGAGATCGTCTTGTCTAAGTCCTCTAGACACGAGAATCTTTCCCTGAGGATGTCCAGTAATGAAAATCAAAGTATGATAGTGATGACAAGCAACCTGTAATAGATCTGCATCATCTATCTCCAGACCCTTTTTCTCGAAGAACATACTCCAGAAGGTCCCAACTCATCATATCAGATGCTTCTTCGAAACTCATTTGAAACACTAATCCTTGTTTCCTTCCCCTATACTCCTTGACTGCCACATTAGCAATCAAAATAGCATCAACAATATGCCTCCACAGCACAAATGCCATTTGCATCTTGACAATTGCTTACGGCAACACTATCCTCAAACTATTAGCTAGATTTTATGCCAAAATCTAGTAAAGGTTGGTAATGTGGCTAATAGGATGAAAATCTCTCACTCACTTTGGATGCATCATTTTGTGCACTAACTTATTGGTAACCCTACTATAGTCGAATTTATCCAACAAGTTTTTGAGATCAATCGTCACTGTGCCCCAACATTCTTGATAAAGCCTCAAATCTTTGCCCATTTGCCCCTAGGGCAAAACCACTCTCGTAAATCTCCTCCATGTCAAAAAGTTCCTCCAACTGAACACTACTCCCTGCCAAAATCTTATCCCTGCAGATACCTTCAATCCCACAAGGACCCTTAGCTGCATACAAATTGGTTAAACAATCTAACACCTCTTGATCAATCTCTTCTTCTTTAGAAGCCAATGACCCATCAGCTCTTTCCAAATTCATGATCACAATACTAGAATGCCTTTGACTTAGAATTCTACAAAAGAACTATGAGTTTTTGCATCACCTTCTTTTACCTGCTTCACCTTCCTCTTTTGAGTTGCAAATTGACCCTGTCAAAGGATAAGGGCATGTAAATCTTCCTTATTTACATTCCCATTCATTGAGCTTCTCAATTGCCCATATATCAGTTCCTCATCCTTGTCCAATCTAGTTGGAATGGCCTCCAGATCCTATTTCCCCTTGAGATTTTTCATTGCAAAATTCTTACGCCAACCATTCAGGTGTTCCTTGAGACCATTTAGCTTCTGCCAGAACTGTACCCAATCCAACCCACTCCCACTTCTTTGTTTCACAACTCCTTTATGTGGCTAAGGAAATTAAGATAGTTACACCAAATATTCTCAAATCTAAAAGAGATTGAACCCCATTTAGCTGTAAGTATGGAGAACCACAGGCCAATGAATACATTAGTATTTTTTTGGTGTTGATACTTTGTACTTGGCTACTTGCTATGCACTACAAGTATAGTTTTAAAAAACAATATCAAGAATAAATGTCGTATTGCAATGATCTTTACTAGTTTTAGGCTTTGGAGGCATTTGGAGGTATGTGTCTATCATATTGCCAATCTATAAGAAAATCATATTTCAAATGGCAACAAAGGTAATAAAGGTTTTGAAATGATTATTGTTTCAAATTATGATTCTCATGACAAGATTCAATCAATTCCATACTTTTCAAACAAACTGAATATTACATTACTTAAACTCAAGTATGGATGTTCAAAACGAGTGCACATCCAGATGTGCCGAATTATGGTATACAAGAGCTCAGCGAAAAAGTTTCCTACCAATTAAAATCAAAGACCATAATCATTGCACACACTGAAAAAATTAAATGACTCACTTGGATGACCTCATCGAGAAGCAATACATGCGTGAAGGGGTCCCGTTTCTTGGACAGGACTCTCTGCAAGTGCCAGACTGAAACTACAATAGAATGCAACTGCTCCATGCAACTATTCATTCTCTGCCAAAGGGCTTCCTTCGCCTTTGCTCCCCCGCCAATCTGAGGAGTACCACTCCTCTGAATTCCTCCAGGACCAAAATTACCTGAAGAAGAAGCAGATATAGCTTTCATATCCAACGCGGCACCTATACTCTTAAGACCTTGATTCTTGTATTTATTAATCAACGCATCCACAGTAGACCTTAGTTCTCCAAGATTATAAAATACTTGCAAGCCACTCCCAACCTCAGCCTGATTCAACCCCTCCATTCCCTTCTCTAGAACCTTCATCGCCTCTGATCTCAACCAACTCCCAGTCATAGAGAGCCAATTCAGTTCTTCATCAATAACTGCAATACCAGACAACGAATTCTCCTCGCACAAGCTCAGGATCTCCCGGTGCAACTGCGCGGCCTTAGATAAATCCACTTTCTCCGGTTCCGAACCGGAAATCTCCATCAGATCCCTCAATTTCTTCGACAACCGAAGAACTCTAATAGTGAATTGCAAAAGCTCGGTCGTCTCGTGAATGTTGGACAGCTGTAGGGTTTTGAGCCGGATCTGGCTATGCGGCTCCGCGATCTCTTGCCGACACCGGCGAACCGACGTCTGGAGCGTAGAGATTCCGGATCGGACGACGGACAGAGCGGATTCCGCATCTTTAAGAGACGATAACTGCGCGAGAAGATCGTCGTGGCGAGAGAGCACTTCAGATCGAAGCTGCTTCTCGAGTAGGCGAATTCCATCCTCGAGCTTCTCGGCGCGGGCGGCTGCAGAGCCGGAGCTTAGAGCTTGAGAGGAGAAGCGAGCAGAATCGAAGTCGGAGGAGAGGAATGCGGAGAAGACAGGATCTTCAGAGAAGGCGAGGAGCGGAGAGGTGGTGGCGGCAGTGGTGGCAGGATTGGCGCCAGAGGAAGAGTGAGGTGAAGTGCCGGCACCAGCGGTTGTGGATGTAGAGATGGGAGGGAGAGTAGAAGATCTGTCTTTGAAGGTAGAGAGTCTGTGGAGAGGTGAAGAAGAAGATGGAATTGAAGATCTTTGTGTCGCTGCGAAAGCCATTTTGATTTGCCCTTCTGCTGCGTTCGTTTTTGGTCGTTTTAGTTTTTGGAAGTATGGCGAAGGGAGAGTAATGCTTCGCACGAGCCAATGGTTCACACGGGCTACGGAACTGCCTGGACTTTTTACTTTTGTTTGTGCATTAACTGTGCAACCTTCTTTGTATCAATGGTTGATGAAACGCCCGAATTTAACTAAACTCAAAACACCGAAAGCACTTACGAAATACACTTATCAAATTAACCTTCTTTATATTCCAATCTGCAACGTGATTTTTGGGCATTTTGAAAAAGTATCCTCCCCCTGCTTTTTAGTTTGTAATTATTGTTGTGTTTCAATATTTTTTTTTCTTTAAATTTTAGTAATATCACAAATAGGGCATTGCCTATAACAACCCTCATTTTATAAACTTGGTGTTTCGTTCCAAGTAGTACACATTTTTTTCCCTGTTTAGTCAATTGAACTACACATGGAAAAGAATTTAGATTTGAAATATGAGCCACATAGTAACTTTATACAAAAAAAAAAAAAAAAAAAAAGATGATGTGTGTTACGATGATAATGCAAGCCATTACCATGGTAACCATTAAGTGGCTAAAACGCCATTGGATAAAATCATGTAGACTATCGCGATAGTGGCTACAATTACCATGGTAGTCAGAGGGATTTAAGAGATTTGAGATAGATTGTGATTTTGGCCAAGTTCTCTTCTCGAGTGACTAGAAACTTGAGCAACAAGTAGTTTAAGATGTGATTATTTGCATGAGCTGAGATATTACAATCCAATCCTTCATGCAACAAGCTTAAATGCTCACTCTCTCCAACAAGTTTTCATTTTCTTCCTTCATCCTCTAAAATATTTACAACTCCCCAGTCTCTTCTTCTCCTCCATTTCCTGCACCTTGGAAGTTTGAATCCACAAGGTCTTGAGGGCAAAATTGAAGAGTTTAAAGAGTGGAATTATATAGTTGGAGATCAAAATTGAAGAGGACAATCAATAGTGAAAGGAAACCTAGTTGATTGGACATATTTTTTAAGGTAAACCACCAACTTAAGCTCAAACTCATTGAATTAAGGGTTAAGGAATGTACAACATGTTGATGGTTAGAAGAAGCAACTTAGGTTGAAGGCCTAGGTAGAAACAACTTAAAGCTGGATATGGGGGTAATTTGACCTTTAAACCACCCATGAGATTAAATGGTTACATGGTTATCATGATAGGAAAATTATAGTACTCCGCATTGATTACATGACTTAAGAGTGACATGAACTTTGAATAGTTGTGTTTTGTGCAATAAGTGAACCATAACTTGAATTACGTTTTCAAACAATTCAAAGTCGGGAATGGCATGATTTTGAAGCTAAAAAGTTGAGAGTACATAACTTAAATGACTTTGTGAACATAAACAACAAGGCCAAGGAAATACACTCTTAAGTAAGTGTGTGTTTCAATTTTGTTACTCAACTGCAATATGTTGCATTTGGGGCTGAAAAGTGTATTGAGACTTATCCAAAAAATCCCAAGAAATATCCAGAGGTTTTTATTAAGGGTCTATAAAATCTGATTCCAATTAGTTAAGTAGTTTATTTCCAACAAATTCCACAATTAAGTTGCGCAGAAGAAGATTCTATACAAAGAGATGAACATCCGTATCTTAATCTAACTCAAATAAAGACCAAACAATGCTGGAAAATTGGGAACAACTTCTTAGAAATACCTAAGAGGGTGAATAATCACTTCGTAAATTTTCAATTTAAACAAAATTGGGATGTGTTGATGTAATACCCAAAATTTTTTTGAATAAGTAAAATTAAAAAAATAAAATAAAATAATTTAAATAAAGTAAAATAGAGAATTAGAATGTTTTTAAAATGAAATTAATCCAAAAAATGTATTAGCAACTTTTAAAACAATTACTTACTAATATATGTGAGTGGGAAAAACAAGTAAAATAGAAAAATTAGAAAGATTTCTAAAATAAAATCAACCCAAAATAATATATTTGCAACTTCTACATATGAAACAAATAAAATGGAAAGGGAAAGAGCTTAAAAAGGTTTCTACAATGAAGACACCTCAAACTTGTCAAAATTTGTCCATTAGAACTCTATATAAACCCAAGCATGATCATCGTTCTCTTCATCCCAGCAAGAACTAGAAAATTCTCTTCTTGCTCTCTCTACCTTCCTCTTGGCATCTGTTCATTCTTTGGCTATTCTAAATAGCAATTAGAGTAGTAGGAAGGTGGAGAAGCGGAGTTCTGCACAAATTTTGTGCTAGAAGTTGTGTTGAAGGTTCAATAGAGGAGCTTAGATCAAAAGGATTAAGTGATTGAGGTGGAGATGATTTTTGATTTATTCTATTATTTTGATTTAAATAAGTCTTGCATGTGTGATATGCTTTGAATATCTATGATCCACCATTATGCTTGTCATGTAAAATACGCATGCTTAGGCTTACATGAATAAAGAGCATGATCTGTGATGTTGTGCTATGATGTTACCATGCTTACATGTTTAATTCATGTTTATATCTAGTTCACATACATGAATGATATGCTTTACACTTAACAAAAGATTAATTAAGATCTAACTATGTAGCACCACGAAGAAGGATTTCTTCGTGTGTGTTCCAACCTTAGACCCAGTATACCAAACCTTTGATTTGGAACTGGGCATCACAATTGAACCCAGAGTGAACTGGGTTTCCGGAGTAATCCCACTTCACTGGTAAGGGTTTGAGTTTCTAGAGTGATCTCTCTCCCTAGACCTAAAACACAGAGAGTGAACCCTTTTTGGTCTTAACTATAATTATGAACAATGAATTGTGTGAATTATGTAATATTTGAAAGTGTTTGACATGTTTGTCTTATTTGTTGAAATAATGATTTAAATATTAGAATGATCCATTGGGCATTAAGCTCACCTCTTTCTCTAGTCTTTTAGAAAATTGATAAGTCAACGCTACATGGGAATCACTTCGAATATTTTCTTTAGAATTTATTAAATTGTAGGGCATGTTGGCCCATTCGACTTTATTCAAGTATTGAAATTATTTTTTTTTGTAATAAACACAAAGGCTATATATGTATCCTTTGAATTTTGAAGTGATTAATGACATTGAATTATTTTATTTAAATGTTTCTCGATATTATACCTTTATGAAATATGTGCACGAGTTAATGTTACTTAGGAAGTTCCAAAGATTTGGAAAGACAAACGAAAGAGATTAACGGAACACGGGCCCACCTCTCGAGTGGCCTAAGGAAAGAAAATATTGTCGGATGATGTGGGCCTAGGGATGGGAGGCAAGGTGTTACAAAGGTGGTATCAGAGCTAAGGTTGTAGTTTATTGGAAAAAAGATGATTACTCTAATACCAAAGGTGGTATTAGAGCTCAGTCAGTAGGTGTATTGGACAAGAGTTAAAAGAGTTGACTCATCAAGTAAAACATTTACTCGAGTTAACTTAGAATACCCTACCTTCTATTTTGAAAGACCATTTTTAAAAGAGATATATCTTTTTAAATGTTTTGTTTGGATACAAAGATTATGAGTCGAACTGATAGTGGGTAATCCTTGTCCTGAGTAAAGTTAAATGTTGAAAGGGAGATGAGTTATCCCATTTTAGAAGGTCGGTTGCTAAGTAGACTTCGGTCTCACCGCCCAACTAAATGTTGTCCCACCAGCTCATAAAAGTAGTCAAAGTTGAAGAACACACTTATTTTCTATGAGAAAACTAAGAGGTAGTATTGACAGACAAGGAAACTCCCTAGAGTACAAAGATGGAACCAAAGGTGATATTAGAAAAGGAATATGGGTTGTCAGTTCGATAGAAGGACCTTTCAACCAAGTGATTAAGACCCGAGGTCTAGGAAAGAGACCATCGGTAGAGACTTGGGCGTTGCCAAGGGTGGCATAATAGATCATAAATATAAACTTTTAGGGCATAGGTTAGAGACTAAAAATGTGAATACAAAATACTTGATTGGTCAGGACACGAGATTGGAAGGATCTTGTATCTCTGGTTTTTGCATGATATGGGACACCTAGGAATTTGAGGGTATGGAGGAATTATGGACTTGAAGAATGAAGACCATGTTTTATGAATGATCGACGACACTGAAAGAACCGATTTTCCTATGCTTAGCTAGTATGGGATGGTTAAGTATAGTGGGACTTGGAAGACCTTAGTCGTCAAGACATTTGCGAAATTGTGTGGGGGTAGTGAAATCTTTGACTGAAAGCGTATGTCGATGAGTAAGGGTTGTATGAGACGCTCGAACTTAGAGGCATAGGTGAAAACTTAGAATTTCGCTATGCTAGTGTGAATTTTTATGAGTGAATGATTGATTGAATACATGCTCTACTTGTTTAAATTCATAAAAGTATATGTCACATGTATTGGAGACCAAAAATCCTACACCCAACAACATTAGAGGGCCCTGAAACCTTGAAAAAGAACTTACAAACATGAACTGAAAGGCCACTAACCAAATCGAAAGCCTAGAAACATGAATCTAGTGTTATGATAGCACGAATGAAAGAAAAACTTGAGGAAACGAATACTGAGATGACTTTGACTTGTAGATAATGGTCAAATCCAAGAGATATGCCACCAGAGCTGCCACATCTGACGAGATTGAACCACAAGGATAGGAGGCATAGACTAGTGCTGTTGAGGCTTAGATCGAGAATATGTTGACTCCTGAGTTGTTAACAGAGATCACCAGGAGATTTATGGAGCAGATTGTAATACCTCAGAATTTTGTCAAAAAATTTAAAATAAATAAAATAAGTCAAATAAATTAATCTCAAAGATTTTAAGAAATTTTGGATGCAGATGGTGGGTTGGCACATGAAAAATAAAATAAATTAGAGATATAGTGAAAATTAAACAAATAAAACCTTAATTTGATAATTAAATAAAAAATTAAGGTTTAGTAAAATAATT
>JAJIYU010009533.1:0-16960 GCA_030144865.1 Tinospora cordifolia | reverse complement strand
ATAAATGTTTTAATTTTGATTTATCCACATGACTCATCAATTTTATCTTATCACTTATCCCATGAGTCATTAGATAATGATCTTTTTAATAAAGTTATTCATTTTATTTTCCAAGTAAGCACACACACATATATATATAATAATTATCATCATGATATGTATACTTTACACCTCATTAGTATTATCTTATCTTATCTTATTATTATTATTATTATTATTATTATTATTATTATTATTATTATTATTTTCAATTATCATATGACTCATCCAACATTATCATATAATTTATCTCTTCATAAAATAAAGCATTATCCTACATATCATCACTATTATCTTCTAATTTGATTTATTTATTTATTTTATATCATCCAAAACATCATTCATCCCTTGAATTTGTTTTATTTTATTTTATTTCTTCATTATCTTGATCCAAGTCATGTGATAATGATTAAATTAACTAATTGTTTTATTTATTTATTTATTTATACAACCAAACACATATAAATAATAATCAACATATATATACTTTTTCATTTAATTTAAATACACCCCTCTCTGTCTCTCTCTCTCTCTATATATATATATATATATATATATATATTCATGCATATTAGTACATATATGTATATTTATGTAAACGCAATAATTATTTTATTACATAAATTTATTTTATTCATCATTATTTATTTATTTTAATTTCTCAAGTAATACATTTATTACTTAATACTTGCACCAAAAATCATGTATTACCATTTCATACACATGTTGATTAATATCATTGCCAAAAATTTCGTATTTCTGTATAATCATGTATTTCTCATTTATAATTCAATAATTTATACAGAAAAATACATATCGAACCCGTTGACTAAATGTCCAAAAATACGGGTCATTACACATCCTACTCACCGCCAATTGTTACTAGTGCTGATCCGTCGAAGTTTTTGCTGCTACGTCGCCGACCCTGCCATATATATCATATAAACCTGAATTTTATATGATATTATAATATTATAATATTATATTTATTTTCTTATGCGCTAACTATAGAGCTTACTATGCCACGGTATCTTCCGTGTCGCATCTTTTATGCCATGGTATTTTTCGTGCTGCATCCTTTCTTGTGCGCTAACTATTGTGCTCGCTATGCCACGATATCTCCCGTGTCGCATCTTTTCTTATGCACTAATTATTGAGCTCGTTATGTCACGGTATGTCCCGTGCCGCATATTTTTTTATGCGCTAATTATTGTGCTCGTTATGCCACGGTATCTCCCGTGCTGCATCTTTTCTTGTGCGCTAACTATTGCGCATACATTTTGTTAACAAACTTAAGATGATTTCTTCTATCACCTTGAGTTTGAGGGGGGATGTTACTATATACATATCTTATAGATATTATACTATATCTATAAGATATTATACTATAAGATATCATTATATTTAATTATAGATATTATATTGTATCCATTAAGATATTTCTGTATCTTTTATTTTCTTGCCTTTTTTACTCTATTGTTCAACTATAAATAAATTCTGTAACATGTAATTCATTTATCCAAAATTTAATATAATTCAATTCATATCAGTGAGCACGCTTGAGAATGAAGAGATCGGTCATTTCTTGCTTGATGGGTATAGAGCTGTAGTTGGACGAAGAGAGAGATAGATAGATAGTGAGAGCTTGATGGTCCATTACTTGTATGGTTTTAGTAATGCGATCTAGTTTAGAGTGTGAATACGATGCTATGGAGTGGTTTTCCTACTTCTTCGCCGAGTCTTCTTTCTTCTCCAACTCCTTCCACCGCTCTGACTCCAGATTCGAGTGACGGTTTCTGCTACAGAGATTATTGCCTTAAAGAAGAACAAGTCTCCTCTGCTAAAATTGCCATCGTCGGATCGTCTTTGTCTGCCTCTTCATCCACTACTGTGGATACCATTTTAATTTTTTTTAAGAGATTGTATACCACTTTTAGATATTATATTTGAGATTTTAGAGATTGAATATCATTATATATTATTGTATATCATTTTTAGCAATTATATACTATTGTATATTATTTTTATCATATTATATACCAATTATATATCATATACTAATATTTTTCTAGCACTGTATATCATATACTAATGTTTTTTTTATTACTATATACCAATGTATATCAAAGTTTTTTTCAGCACTGTTTTGTAATGTTTATCAATAATTTTTTGACCTCGTATACTAATTATATACAATATACCAATATTTTTTTAGCACTATATATCAATTGTACACTATATACTAATGTTTTTCTAGTACTTTATATCATTATTTATAAGCAAAATGTTATATCAGTGTATGTCGATTGTATATTAAAGTTATACTATTGATAATGAGCTAAATAGTAAACTAAATTATATCGATTGAATACTAATGTTATACTATTATTTATATGCTAAATATTATGTTGATAATATATCAATAGTTGTTAATTAATAATTTTTTATATTTTTTATATTAAATTTTTGATATATGTATAAAAAAAATATAAATATTTTTATTTTTTATGCAGTAGTATGTTTTCACCAAAAAAAGAAAAAAAATTGAATTAAGCCCATCCACTTGAAATTCTCGGGCCGAAGATGAGATGCGTTTGGCAGGTAATGAAAACACAAAGGTCCAAATGAGGCCAACCCAAATAGCCGACCTAACTAGGCAGTGGCTTGTTGTAGCAGCGGATAGGGAAAACCGAGGTAGAAAAGACGAATGGGAGATGGGAAAGCTGGAGAGTAGCACCTTCGGAAGCATAAGTTTCGATGCACTTAATCCAGGCGACAGATAGAGAAGGAGAGCTTTCGGCTTCTTTTGTTTGTGTATGGAAGTAACGTGACAGAAATCAACACCCATCTCCAAATTCTCCTCCACCACCTTAGTGCATACGTGCCTCTTACCTATTGCACCTTAAACAGGCGCCGCGCTGCCCTAAAAGCTGCCATCAATTTTTATTTTTTTTTAGGAGTGTTATGTAATGATGGGTAAAACTTTAATTTTATAATTACTTTTACATCAATCATGTGTTATTTAATATATATATATATATAAGATATAACTATTTTCATAAAATTAGATGTGACTTCATAGGATATGATGGACTACAATGATAAAATAGTTGTCCATAATATAGGATGAAAAGGTCATGTTTTCTACCTTTTTGTCACCTACCATTTCCTGGATGGTATAGATAAAATTACTAAGTAAAATTTTGATAAAAAATATTGGTGCGGTTCAAACTTATTAATGAAGGATAAAAATTAATATTTGAATTCGTTCAACATCTCTAGTTAATTTGTGTTTTAGTAGCCAGATTTCCTGGATGGTATAGATAAAATTACAAGTAAAATTTTGATAAAAAAATATTGGTGTGGTTCAAACTTATTAATGAGGGATAAAAATTAATATTTGAATTAGTTCAACATCTCTAGTTAATTTGTGTTTTAGTAGCCAGAGCAATTTAATTTTTCGTTGAGTTCATTGAGTTTTAACAACGGAAAATAGAAAAGCATGTTTATATAGGTAAGGGGTAGTATTTGGATCAATTCAATTTGTAGAATCAAATCAATTAAGAGCATTTATGTCAGTTTAGTTTGCTAATTTGTATAAATTAATTTGGTTTTAATTTAAAAATTTTACAAACTAGTCAATTTAATTTGTTTCATTCATATAGATACTAAACATCTCTAACAAATCAATCATCAAGTATTGTAATTGCATGATTATGTTATATTATTTGTAATAAATATATTTCATTTAATTCTTAAAAAAATATTTTATATGTCAACAAAGAATGCAAACTAATCAATATAGACAGAATTCGATTAGAATTAGTTTAATTTAGGAGTATCATCTCTAGGTTACAACTAAGAACTTTCAAACCTACCCATTACACGTGCACAAGCATGTAAGGTATTGAATTGTTAAGCTAGTGTGAGTACACACATGTTACAACCATAGAAAAACTAACAGTTGCCATGTATGATGGAGCATAACAGGTATCATTTGTCATTGATTGGTGTTTCCCTTTTGAGTGCAAAGTTGCTAGAAAAATAGTACTGAGGAACTGCTAATTGTGATGAAGAAATCTTTTAGCTCATTTGTCATATCCTATGAGCAGAGGAATCCTTGTATTAGACTTCAAAACAAACAACCAAAATCTCCCTTTTTCATATCTTATAAACCTTAACCAAATATTATTTAGTAGCTACTTAAAACATAAACTATGATAAAGAGGTAATACTGATTACTGTAAGTTATATTTATGTTATAGATAATATAAATGCTTAAACATTTTTTTTTACTGCAAAGCCAATTTAGGAATAAATTAAATTGTGTTATTTCCTTATCTAATTAAAAAATTTCTTTTTTAAAATTGGTTTTATTCTTAAAAAATAATAATGTAATATCAACTTAATTTAAGATTTCGATTATTTTCTGTATAGTTTTAATAGCTATAACATGTCAAGTTTTTTTTCTTCCTTTTAATAACTGTAATTTTTCGAGTTTTTTGGTCTTAATTTTTTGTTTTCTAAATGTATAGCATGTGTCGTTCATTAGTATAACCTTCTTAAAAAATTATAAAATACGTTGTTAGTACTTAGTTATTGTTGGAAAATTGAGAGAAAAGTAGCTGTTTTAATAACTGTAACTTCTGAAATATTATATTTTTACAACAGTTATATAATTAACTTTCTTACTTATCCCAACTCTGAGAAATGTATATAAAACTCGTATATAAAAAATATATATATTAATTTCATTAACTCGATTTATAAAATTGGTGAGTTAGAATCCAATCAAGCATTCCAAGTTTTATTAAATCAAGTTGGTGGTTTGAAAGTTCTCTATTTTGGCAATAATTAAGTGCAAGTCCCTGCAAGAACTTAACATAGTTTGGCAATCGGGCTATATCTATAGATATGAAGAAGTAATTGGTGTTCTAAAAGGTGCCATTCGTTTGCATTTCGTGGTGGAATGAGCCGGCTGTTAAGTGGTTTGGCTTTATACGGTAGCATAGTTTTGGCAATGGCCCTTGTATAGGGACAACATTTTGTGGCTCTATTGGGTGCGTAAGGGTGCCCCTTGTGCCTAATGCTTTTGCTTTCTTGTTTGTATAGATGGCTTGATTGGAGCTTAAAGATTGATAAAAAAATTGATATTGAAACGCCAATAAAATAAATTTCCGTGTTGTGGCATTCTTCTTATTATTAAAGATCTAAAGGAGTGGGTGAAAAAAAGGGCAAAAAAAAAAAAAAAAAAGAAAGAAAGAGGAAGCATATTTGTACGAGCATCTTAAAACTTATCTGTAGCCCAAATTTTATTTTGATTCTACAATCGATCCCAAGACTAGCCCCGGATACTTCATGTTAGAAAAGTTTCAGGACCAGCGTCTCTCACGAAATAAAATTAAATAATCAAATTAATAAATTGTCTCCAATGCCTTTATGGGTTATACATATTTTTAAGGTTTTAAATATTTTTTCATTATTAATTTTGAATGATATAATTATAGCTTTAAAAACTGGTTTATGTTATGAATACATTGAATGCTTCAATTTTAATACATATGTAATCCTTCTAATTTAATTATTTATAACTCTCGTCATCTCATAATGTTTAAATTAATAGAATTATTTAAATTATTTAATTATATTCATCATGATTGTTGTAGCCCGCTATGCCAAAAAATCTGTATAGAAGGGTCTTGTATCTCATGAAAATCATCAACAAAGAGAATAAATCAATCTAAAATTTTTCTCTTCTCTCTAGTATTCGTATTGTAGTTTATCTTTATTTGTTTAGATTTTCTTGCATTTTTTAAGTAGTTTTTGTTTGATTCATAACATATTATCAACATGATTACGCTCTTAATAAAAATATTTTCAAGGTCGGAGAAGCAAAAGCTTCAAAGGTGAAAGCTTAAAGGTATTTTTTACTTTATGAGATTAATTTTTATATTATTATTTGAATGATGCATATCTTTTGTATATATGTATGATTTAATATAAATTATTTATAATGTCATTGACTAAAAAAGTATGTTCTGTAATCGCGTCTTGTACGATCTTTTACATCAGAAATTAAAAGTCAAAATGTAATAAATGAATAATTTGTTTGATATATAATCAATTATTACGCTCTATTCTTAATTTTTATAATACAAATAGTACTATAAGTTTGGGTTGATAGTAAGTAAGTCTTGTCTCTAATAAAGTTAAACATTGAAAGAAAGGTGGGTTATCTCATCCTAAGAAGCCGATTATTTAAAAAAATACTGTCTTACTATATTTTTCCTGAACGTTGTCCTACCAACCCATCTAAGTAATATATTTTGGAAAGAAACGTCAAGATGTAAACATATACTTTTAAAGTTTTATACTTTTATTGGCTAATTTAGTGATATTTAATTTAAATTTAAAAATAAAATATTATTAATTGTATTATTAACGCACATGTATTATTTATTATATAATTATATTATAGTTATACATGTGTGTTTATTTCTAAATCATATGTAGAAGTTAAACGTATAAATATTTATATTAAGAAAACAAAGGGTATGCATATATATTATTAACGTTATAAAAAGAGAATGATCCTTTTGAATATAAACATTAAATTGCTCATTTTGGTGCATAAGAAAAATAAAAATTATTTGGATAAAAAAATTATCATTCTTGTCTAAGTGGTACAATATATTCCCTGAAGTGAATATTTGATTCGTTAATAATTATTAATATAGATGTGAATATAATTACTGTAATATATGAAAAAAAAATATGATAATGGTCCAGGTAAAGAAAAAAAATTCAATACCATGGTGATCATTTTGAAATAGTATTATGCTATAAGGCATAAAGAGAATAAACAAAATTAGATGATATTTTTCTAAGTTGAAAAAAAGAAAACTTTTAGGAAATTGTTTATCGTTAAATTCACTTAGTTTGCTATAATATTTTGTTTATGTTTCAAGCTACATAAGAAAATCACGTATATGATTGAAATTATTTTTTTTATATATTTAAATCAAAGATGAAGGCCTCCAAGACTTTTAAAATATTTAAAATTATTTTAATCATATATATTGACTAAAATATTCATTTCATATATTTTGATTTATATGAATAAAAGAAAACTTTGTGAAAGAAATAGTTACAGCTATTTATAACTTGAAGCTATACAAAAAAAAAGGAGATTTAGTTACAATCTTATTATTTTTATTTATTTAAATAAAAAATATTATAATTAATTATGTCTGAAGTTGCTGAAGTTGCAGTGTCAATTAAGTGCAAAATATATTATGATACTTGATTTGAGATATTCAAATCACAAAACTTGATACAAAAAATTCATAGCCTGAAGCAATACAACGAAAATAATATTTTATAGCTTAAAATTCTTGAGAAATAAAGTTTTGATTATTGGTTATTAAAAAGATTTTGTTAATGAGATTTTTAAGCATGAAGTTATGGAAAGGAAAATTCTCAAATAATAACTAGCCAAAAGTCATTGAAATATTTTAAAATATCAAAGTTATAATGTTCTATATGATCGAATTTAGCTTGTGGACCCAAATATACAATTGTAGATTTTTAAATTAGGCTGAAGCTAATTAAGAGTTGATTTAATGGTAATAGAACATCTTAACAATTTTTATTTTATCATTTTTTTAGGGTGGACAATATCTTATTATTGATTAATATCAACTTTGACATAGATATTTTATTTTATTATTTTAATATTTTTATTAGTTAATGTCTTTATTCGACATTTATCTGTTGTGTCAAATTAATCAATATTTTGTGACAAACATTATTGAGAAATTTATCTTAATTAAGTTTGCACATGAAATTGCAATGTTACTTGATCAATTAAATTGAAAATTTATTTTGATCATATGATGAATCATGTAATATTTAAATATTAAGGTGTCATGAAATAATATTTATATTAAAACATATATTATTTAGCAGTGAATATGCTCTCGAAATAACATTAAAATGTTGAAATGTTCAAAAAAATTGAAGAAATCATATTTTGATATATTTTATATGATAGAAATCATAATTGAGATTATTTCAAAAACAATAATTATGGTTAAAGTTGTCAATAAAGTGCAATAATGTTATTATTGCAATACAATAAATTAAAGATTATAAAGTGTTTGCATTATTTATCAAATAATATAATATTGGTTAAATATATAAAGTATCATTATATGATTGGTTGATCTGTCCATAAAAATATGTTGAGATTGAAAAATTATTAATGATTCTTGAATAACAACTAGTATATTAAGAAATACAATATATTTGCAATGACAATATATAATAATCCTTAATTTTTAAACATGACATATATGCGTATAGATGCATATATTAGACATGTATACATGTATGTTTAAGTTAAATATACATGTATATAAGTGTAAATAACGTCAAATGGAGTTAAAAAAAAAAATTCATAAAAAGGTTTAGAGAATTTAAATAATTAAATAAGTTTAGGTATTTTAACAATAATAATAATAATATATTATTATTATTATTGTTGTTGTTGTTATTGTTGTTGTTATAGGATTATAAATAATGAATACAGCAATTATATGGGTTGAATTGAAATTATATGATATGATTCATAATGGGTAGAATTATAAAGTATATTATATATATATATATATATATGTTGGGGTGTGGTTACCGATGTGGTGAATGGGTTAGTAAATGGTAATTGAATGGATGGATGGATGGCAAGGTGGTCATACATCATATTAAGTGTGTGTGTGTGTGGCCGTGGGCACATTTTCATGGTTCTCATTTCGACTTCATTATTTGGTTTTTCATTTATAGCAAACAAAACGCAATACAGAGAAGAAAAAGGGATGCGGGAAATTTAATTTAATTTTTTTTTTTGACGGATTCAATGCATAGGTAATCTTTTTTTTTTTAATTTTAGTAATAAAAATATTAAATAAGTCTCCTACTACAATCTTAGAAATGTAATTTTTATTGTAAAAAATATTTTAAAGTAATACCTAAAAATTAGATATTACCCTACAGTGAGTAGAACTTAATAAAAATTATATTAAAATATTCTTGGTGATGCGTAGATAACAGATATATAGTTATTTTGTATTTGTTTATCCTGTAAATACCAAAATAAATACTTAAAGTTTAATAACTTTTAGGGAACTTTTGGATATGTCAAACCCTAAGAAAATTTTAATTGGATCCTATAAGAATGTAGATAATGAAAATTTATACCATCGATACCAAATTCATGAATTTTTGATATCAATTAAAATTTTGGTGAGCAAATAACCAATTAGATTATTTATCGAAATTCAAAAGAATTAATAAAAATATAATTGAAAAGCCTATTTTTAATATTTTATGTTGTAAAAAGATTTGATGAGCAAAAAAATGATCTTAAAGATTATTGAACATATTCAAGTTAAGGCATACTTATATAAGATCAAATACATATATTTGATTAAATATAAGCTAGAAATACGTTGAAAATTATTTATAGAATAAATTTAAATAAGTTGAATTTGATTTAATGCATATAAAATAATTTTTGGTGACACGATTATATTGATGTTGAGGAGATATATTGTTATTGGATGTTAAGAACTAGTTGGACATTAGTTTCGATGAGTAATCTTTAATTGTGGCAGTCCTGACAATGTTAGAAGACTCTAGAAGATTCCAAAGGCTATTATGATAGTCCTGACAATATTATAAGACTCTAGAAGAATATGTACTCTTTTTCATTCTGAATTTTTTCATTGAATTTTATCTAATAAGGTTTTAATAAAGTATATTCTCATATGAAAAACTTTCAAAGTGGGAGTGTTATCAATATGTTGAATGCTTCAATTTTAATACATTTGTAACCTTTTTAATTTAATTCGTTACAACTCTCATCATCCCATAATGTTTAAATTAATGATATTATTTAAATGTTTTAATTATATTCGTTACGATTGTTGTAACCCCCTATGCCAAAAAATCTATATAGAAGGTCTTTGTATCTCATGTAAATCATCAATAAAGAGAATGAATCACTCTAAAATTTTTCTATATTCTCTAGTATTCTTAAGTAGTTTATCTTTATTTGTTTAGATTTTCTTATATTTTTCAAGTAGTTTTTGTTTGATTTATAAAAGTTTATATATATATATATATATATATATATATATAACACTTTCATTATAAATAAAATATAATAAATTTAAAGTTAGAAAAAATACCATTTTATGTAAGATTTTAATTTTTTTAATTTAATTTGATTTTTCTCACCAAAAATGATTTTTTATGTTTATTTTATTTTAAGTACTATATATGTTGCTTTCTTTTGTCGTTTTAGCTTAAGAGGAAAACAAAGAAATAAAAAATTGACTTTTTAATATTCTTATCCCAAAATTTCTTAAAAAGTATGTACTTTAAATAATGTAGATTATTCTCTCACTGATCCTTATATTAACAACTTTAAAAAAAAAAAAAAAAAAAACTGTTTCAGCCTGAAAGTAGCAGTATATATTTTAGTAAGCTCATTTCTCGTTTATTCAATATGATATTCAATTTATTCTAATTAAAAATTGCCCCATATTTACTTGCTCTAAATGTTTGGCAGTTTTCAGGTGCGCCACATGCCATTTCGTCTAAGCCGACTTACTTACATGCACAAATAAATAAATAAATAAATATAAGATGCCTATAAGTACCCGTCGCTTCACACATTTCCTTTCATAATAAGCTTTTCAAAGGGTCGGTTATGGCAGACCCTACAACTTCAACTACTGCTGCTGCTGCTGCTGCTACTACGACTACTACTACTACTACTAGCGGCAGCGTTGCCAATACTAGTCCGAGCCATCACGGGTCGGAGAGATCGACTGAACCGGTGCGGTCGAGATGGACGCCGAAACCTGAGCAAATACACATACTGGAAACAATCTTCAACAGTGGAATGGTGAATCCACCCAGAGATGAAACAGTGAGGATTAGAAAATTGCTAGAGAAGTTCGGATCTGTAACTGATGCCAATATCTTCTACTGGTTCCAGAACCGAAGATCTCGCACTCGCCGTCGACAGCGCCAGCTTAAATCTTGCTTTTTTACTAGTAGTAGTTGTAGTAGTAGTGCTAGCAGTGATCAATATCAATTTATTAATAACAATCCAATTCAATTTTCTGCTGTTGTTGCTCCTGTTTCGGCTCCATTTCCTCATAACTTACCAGCTTCTTCTTCTTCATCATCATCTTCTTCTTCTTCTTCGTCGTCGTCGTCGTCGGCTTCTCGTGGGCACCGCGGAGATGATCTTTTCTCCATTTCTGCTCATCTGGGTCTTCCAGAAATCGACCAGAATCCTTCAGTTTCACCTCTCCTCTGTTCATCAGATCCGTCAACTCTGCACCGCTACCAATCTGGTAATCTTCATGTCCTTTAATTTGTTAATTGTTTTAAGTTTGAGTATAGATTATTGATTCAAAGTGTTTGAATTAGTGACATGACATGGTTTGCAGGATTTATAACAGTGTACATTAATGGGGTAGTTACAGAGGTTCCAAGGGGTGCAATTGATATGAAATCTATGTTTGGTCAAGATGCAATGCTGGTTCACTCTTCCGGTGTGCCAGTTCCTGTAGATGAATTTGGAATTACATTAATGAGCTTGCAGATGGGTGAAAGCTATTTCTTGGTAATTACTTATATTTTTCCAGAAATTAATTTGGCCTTTGAAGTTTAGGGTGTGTTCAAGGTTGATTCCATCTTTCTGATGAAGCCTTAGTTGATTATAATATTATGTATATGTTATTAATTATATGGAAAAAAATATATATGTAAAATAATAATAATAATAATAATAATAATAATAATAATGATAATGATAAATAATAATAATAAATAACAATAAAATAGTTTTGAATAGACAATAAGTATATTAGGTTCTGCTTCCAATAATCAAATTTGGGTATTCAAGAAATTGATTAGCAGTAATCATTTGACACATGTTATATATATATATTTATATCTCTTACTCTACAGGTGATTGGGTGGCGTTGATATTCTATTTAATGTTTGACATTTGTTGCTAATATTTTTGGATTTCAGGTTTCGGGGCCCTCTTAGAATTCCAGTCAAAGTTGCACCGACCAATGACAGCTTCTTCCTCTGAACCTGAGTTTTTTGTGTGCAAACACCAAGAGTGCACTCACACCCACAACCTCTCTTCTTCTCCTTCTTCTTTTAATTTTTTTTCTTTTTCTTTTTTCTCTTTTTCTCTTGGTTGAGCATTTTCTGAATTGCATCCCAACTTAATTAATGGGAGTGAAATGTATTAGCAATTAAATTTATATTTCTCAGCAGTAGCTGTCACATAAAAATCAAAGAGATCAGAGAAATCACTCTACGAACTTCTATTTTAATATTTTACAATATTTGTCATGAGCACAGAAATATATATTTTCTATATCTATATGGCTTCTTGGGAATGGAAGAAACTTTCTTTTTATATTTCTCTGCTCCTTCTGTTTCTTGTTTTAATTCTTTTTTTATTAACTTTTTGAGTGGTCTTCATGGAATCCACCACTAAAATTTCTTGAAGTTGATGAACAGCCCACCATCGACATGATATCCAAAAATCTGTTGTAGAAATATACTGTAAGAGAGAGTGCTGATTTGGGTAGAAATGAACAAAGTGAAAAAAAAAAAACTCTCAAAACGATGTAATATTAGATGGGCAACTTGGCTTGGGCACCGCCCGGGTGTCCAATCCAAAGGAGACGGATGTTTTGTAGGATTTTATTCAAATACTTTAAGTGCACAAACGTTGAGGAGGATCATGTGAAACAGAGTTTTATTGGTTGGCATGCAATAAATTAATAACTACGCACATACTTTCTCTCTGTGTCTGTGCATGTTGGCTGCCATTTTATGCTTGCTGTAGAATTCGCCTTGAGGTTCTAGATTCCCATGTTACTGTTCTTGGGCTGTCCATTAGATCAGGTGAGGTCAGAGTTTGCTTAAGTAATTCCAGAACACACCACCTTTCCTCCCTCTCCTCTCCTTTAAGGGTGTAACTTTTTGGGTTCTTCTAGCTAGAAGATAAATCGATTTATTTGTCATGAGATTTAACGTTTAAAATATAATTTATGTGAAATTTTTTAAAATTTAAAATCTAAAATTAAAATTAAATCGCTTTTTAACTAAATTTAAATTATTTTACGTTAAACTAAAAATTTTAATGTAACTTAAAATAATTTTAATTTGAATCTAACTTAAACTATATCATCTTTTCAATTCAAACTAGTTCAAGTTGGGCAGTTATAAATTTTTAAAGAAATTAAATTGTATTGACAAGTTTATCCATAAATATTATACTTATGTATTAAGCATATAATATTTTTATTTTAATTAGAACTATATTAATGTGTAAATTAAAAAATAATTTTAAATTAATTATATACCATTAATGTATTCTAGATATGGCCATATTCATCTATCCCCACATCAAAATATAATTAATAAAAATTAAGACGCTACAAAAATAAATTCAAGACAAATTAAATAAGAAAAGAGGAGTTCTAGAGTTTGAAATTGGATATGTAACGACTTGTATTTTTTTAATATTGAGTTCACAGATGAGTCAATAAATTATAAAGATAATTTTACGGTGATTATGTTGATTAATAAGTGTATTAAATAAAAAATAAATAATATTAATATTACTAAATAAAAAAATTAATATTCATAGTGAGAGTTTAGTTAGAAAGAAATAAAATAAATTAATCTAATAGATTAATTTATTTACGTGTGTGTATATATATATATATATATAAAGAGAAATAATAAGATACATAAATAACAGGATAATATGAGGAGGAGGATAAGTAACACAACAAAGATTATCTTAAGGGACCCACCAAAAATCAACCTTATGTAAAGACTTCCTACTTTTGCTCACACCAATCGGGGAAAGGAAAGAAAAAAAGAGAGGAGAAAAAAGAAAGAAAAAAGAACCAAGACCGAAAAAGAAAGAAAAGGAAGAAAAAAAGGGAAAGAAAATCTATCAATTTAAATAAGTTATTTTACCTCTTTTTAATTTAAAATATCTATAAAAATTATGAATTCAAGTTTTTCTAGTATAATTTTGTAATATCCTAATTGTTTCTATATATGTATATATAATTTATTTGATTAATTGGTATAGACGCATACATATATATTAATTAGTACATATATATGTGACATTTTATTGATATATATTAATTTGTACATATATATATATATATATTTATTATTTTAAAGTGATATACAATTAATTGATTGATTGACGTAAAAGTATAAGTATATTTATGCACATGTACATATAGATGTATATTAGTAAATTGATATATGTATATATATACCAAAGAAAAAAAGAAAAAGAAGAAGAAAAAAACAATATATATAGTATTGTAATATATATATATATGTATATATATATTATAAAAAAACAACAACTATATATATAAATATATATAGTTCAGCCTATGCGCAAAACTAAAGAATACATTTAGAGCATATATATATATATATTAAAAAAAAAAACTTTGGCGCCAGCACACGCGCCCAAGTCAAAGTAATTTGGCGCACGGGCCGCGTATGCAAATTTGCGCACGGCTCGTGTGCCTATTAAAAAAATTTACAAAAATATAAAAAATAGAAAAAAATTTAAAAAATTCTGAAAAAAATGCCAAAAAATTCTAATATCTAACCCTAAACCTCTTGCTGCCAAGACTTAACAAAAATGAAAGTTTTTCAATTTAGAAAGACTAAAAAAGGACGAAATTAACTCCCGGAGATCCTATATAAACCCCCTCTCATTCTCATTTCATTCATCCTAAAATAAGAATTGAAATTTCTCTTGCTCTCTCTTTCTTGACACCCTCGATCCTTTTTCTTTTTTTGAGCTATTTTTTAAATAGCTTATGATGTAGTAGTAACGAAGTGCTATAAAGATTTTAGGAAGCGATCTTGAAGTGAAGTTATTTCCTTTCCTTTAATTTATTATTTTGATTTAAATAATGCTTACTTGTTTTATTAGTTTAAATTTATTCTTGTCTTTTTTATTTATGCTATTCAATTATTATGCTGCTTATGACCAAGAGAGTATGTTCTATAGTTGCATCTTGTACGATCTTCTACATAAGAAATCAAAAGTCAATATAAATGTTATACTTTTGGAGTTATTATTTATTATGCATTATTATGTTGTTTATGACCAAGAGAGTACGCTCTGTAGTTGCGTCTTATACAATCTTCTACATCAGAAATCGAAAGTCAATGTTTTGTGAATGTGAATGTTATTATCGTTGTAATATTTATTTATTTTTGCTCTTATACACAAAAATTAGATTAAATAAGATTTCAACCACGTGTCGGTATGAGACAAACTTTCAATGTTCCATGTAAAATTAAAACTGGCTGTCAAGACTGACACCAGAATGGAACGGTTTCAGAAATGATCCCATTAGATATGGGTTTGAGTTTCAGAATTGATCTCTCTCCTTAGATCTGAAGCACAGAGGTTATCCCCCCGTTCGGTCTAAATTACAACTGGAATAATATATTATTTGAATTGATTTAATCCCTAGAAGTGTTTGAGATGCTTGTGTTATTTAATTGAAATAATAAATTAAATAGATATAATGATTCACTGAACTTTTTAACCCACCCCCTCATTTTTCACATTTAAGAAAATTAATTTATCAGTCTACGTGGAAGGTTATTCATTAAGAATTCTTTTTATTTTATTTTTCATTGTAGGGCATGTGGGCCCAAGTTAAATTATTTATTTCAATTTTGAATTTATTTTTCACTGTAATAGAGATTGATTCCATTTCTGGTTCTATAATTTTGTCATTTTCAACACAACTAACGATTGACAAACGTATTCCTTCGAAGAATCTGAGCAAAGATGTTGTAGACAAACGTCAACCATGAAGCACGGAAGATGATCGTATGCTAGTGAGTGCCTCGCTAACTATTTTAACTGATTGTATTGTTGGCAATTGACAAAGTGACAAAATATTTTGGTAACGAGTTACGAAATACTTTAATGCAAATCATAAGTCTGGTCCACCCAAAAAATCAAATTCGGTTAAATAACAATGGATTTGGATTCTTCCAGCTATCAATGATTTTAATCAGGTGTATAGCAAAATATTAGGAGAGCACCAGTATAGTTGGAGTGATGACCAAGTGAGGGAACGTGCTCGAGCTATACATTATCAACAATGTAAGAAATATTTGAACCACCACGAGGTTTGGATTGTTAGTTAAAAAGAAGTTTGAATAGAAAATATTAGTCCCATATAGGAAAAAAGGAACGAAACAAGTTGGAGTTAAAAATGAATAAGTTGGATGTTAACTTGAATAGATGAAATAATGGTTGTGGCCCAAAAGTATGGGCCTATGAGATAAAAAGATGAGAAAATTACAGAAATTACCAATATTTTAAAAATATTATCAAAAAAATTTGGCGCAACTTTTTTTTTTCACTTTTGTCAATATTTTCGTTAATACCGTATAACAAACTGGCGCGCTATATATTATTTAAATTCAAATAACAAACTTACCAAATCATTCAAATTGTGCAACGCTATTTCCGTTCATCATACCCTAATTTTTCGTTTGTTTTGTTGCTGTTTTCAAGTGCGTTGGAAGAAGAAGAAGAAAAGAATTGCAGAATTGCAGACAAATATGAAGATTTTAGTGAAAACATGAAGACAAGGTTGCTGATGTGAAGCAACAGATTGAAAAATTCAAAGTGCAGATGTGCGATCTGTTCTATTCGTTGATTCGCGATCTGCTCATTGAAAGTTCACTGGTTCGCGATTTGCTTGCTGAAACTTCGCTGGTTCGCTATCTGCTCACTGAG
>JAJIYU010009532.1:0-16905 GCA_030144865.1 Tinospora cordifolia | reverse complement strand
AAGCTTGCAACTCAACCACACACACAACGCTTTGATTTCACCATTTCTTCCATCAATCAACAACATAAAAAATCAACAAGAACCCATTACTTTCAATCCAAATAACATGCACTCTTCACTTCAACTAAAAAACTTGGAAAAATGAAATAGCAATTTCAACAAAGAACCAAACATTAAAACTACTACAAGGTCCTTCTTTCTCCATTCGTTCTATTCTATGCATTTTCCAGTCTTTACATTCATTCCAGCATTTCATCAAATATTTCCTAGGCCACGTCAAAGTTTCACCAGTTACCATATGGTTAGTTAAGGAAATCACTTATAGGCATTTATATCAAATACACAGCTAAAAGTTTTGCAATCTGAAGGGTTCCTAATCAGATGAAGTTGAAACCTTCTAAATATTCCACATGTTTAGATTAAAAATTTTCAGCTAAAAGTTTTGCTTTAAAACAATTGATGACAATAAAATATGACCATCATTTTATTACCATTGTTTTTCATCCAAGAAACATAAACAAGAAATTACCATTGTTTTATTGTTGTAGTCTGCGCAGCTTCTAGTATCTAAACTACATTCATTGATTCATTCAAGCATTTCATCAAAAACTTTGTAAGCCACCTCAAATTTTCACTGTTTAGTTAAGGAAATCAGTGATAGATATTCAGAATTGTAGATTAAGAAAAGAGTATAAGGTTCCTCCAAAAGAAGATGTTTTTCAAAACCTAAAATTCAATCTGTTAGCAATAAACAAAAAATGCAAAGAATTAAGGTGAAGATGATTAAAATTGAAAAAGAGCGTTACCACACGAATGAGAATAACGTTGGATGTTGCGATGACGATTCAAGAGTAAGGAAAGAAAAAAAAATTTGGACCATTTCTCGATTTGTGCGTGTCATCCTTGCGCAGGGGCCATGCTAATCTTCTCTGTATCGTTCCAATTTTATCGGATGTCTCCGAAGAGACGACCACACCTTTAGGTATCCTTTTCATGAACCATTTGTGACTCTTGTAAACTGGCAGTGTGGGATTACATAGTCACGACCTACATCACGTGCTTAACTATTCTCACCAAAATTCACTTGCAATATGCCTGGTTACACTTAAAGTTGAGTTGCATTTGATCATGAATAGACCATGATATCTGTTTTAATTGGAATAAATTTCCCTGGCCCTAAACATGACAAACCCTAGTAAGAGCTGAGTGTTGTTACAATCCATGTGATTGCTAACATCATGTATGACTTATGATTAACCTATCTAGTTTTCAACAAAAAAATCAAGCATAGACAAAATCACCTGTTAGTTAGCAATTCCATCACATGTTTCTATCTGCCTTGATTAATTCAATACACCAAAAATTTAACACAATTTTGAAATAAATAAATAATATCTAATTTCATAAAATAAAATACAAAATATAGGGCAAAAAAGTCATAAGCATAAAAAAAAATTCAGAAATTGGGTTCAAGGACCCTGAGAACAGGGTTTGACATTTCAAAGTGAGATAGTCATTTTACCACTAAAAGTAAAAGTGTTATTTTACACCAAATATAATTTACATTGATCCATAGTATAGAGTATATAAGTATCACACTCACCAGTGGACAATTCAGATAATTTTGACCATCCAAGGACAAGATGGCGCTTTTATACTAACTATAAAATGTAGAAATTCAAAATATAATATTCATGTAAAAATAATTATAAATGATAAAGCTGAAGGTCAAGTAGATTCTAAAAGGAAATAAGTTAGTTAGTAATTTTTTAATAAATATATAAATCAGCATAATGTACATCTAATTATTTGATAAGTAATTTATATTAAATTAGACTGAGACAAGTGGCATGTGTTTAGAAGTAGTCATGAAATTAAGTAGCACCAAGATGATGGGAGCATGGATCAAAACCGGCGCTATAAATAAAACTCAAAAATTTAAATCCAAAATATGAATTTTAAAATCCAAATTCATACCATAAAATATTATATCATGTTAATTAATTACCAATTAATAGAAACGAATATATTTGTCCACATCTAAGAGAATGGGACATCCAATAAGGAAAAAAATAAATTCAAATTTTAAAATTTAAATTTAAATATTGCTTGCCATATCATGAGATATTAGGATTTAATGAAAGTCTTAATGAGCTACTAAAATAAGAGAGATTCTCTCACATTTTTAACAATATAGGACAACCTAGCTATGGTAAGGGAGAAGATTTAGAATTCAAAGGTTTCTATTGAAAAATTGGTAATATATACCATATCCTAAAAGATCTCATAAGATACAACCAAAATACCATAACATGCCAATTTTGGAGAATAGTCACACCATATTCGTCACCCTATCATTCTCCATCTTTATGCATAGTTTGGCTAGCCACTTTCTTCCATCATCTCCTTCACTAACGTCCCAAAGTGAACCAACAAGAACAAGGTAAGAAAACTCTCCTAAACCACTCTCGCACATCTCACAAAATCGTCATTTTATGTTAACCATTATCGTACTTCTTTGTTCTTGTCTCTTGTTCACTAATCGTTCTTCCCTTCATCATTTTTCAGTCAAGAAACTTGTAAGAACATCTCAAATTCTATAGCCCTCATTACATCCCAACAAAATGCTAGAAATAATACTTGAAAGCCAAAAAAAAAAAAAAAAAAGCCACTTACAATTCAACTCTCTCTATCTCATTTTCTCACCATCGCCTAAGCCATTAACCCAAATTCTCTCCTTAACACTTGCCCACGCTTAAACCAACAAATAGGAGAAGGAAGATCACTTCAAAAGGTCCAAAATCTATTAAAAAAGACCTACGTTAACTTCTTAGTTCGTGGTGCATTTTAAAATGCATTAGAAACAAATAAAAGGAATTTTGCCGAAGGTAAATTCTAAACCCTTCTTGCCATGCATAATCACATTTTATAAATTAGTTATTTAGAATATGACTTAGTTTTAGATTAATTAAGATTTGGTCATATTAGATTGATTAATATTTGATCATAGTTGCTATACAATACAACATATATAGAAGAATCAATTATGCTTGCATGTGGACTTACGGTAGTGTAGTTCATCTTTTTCTGTGTAGATTAAAAATAGATAATTCTAATAAGATGTTTTGGAACACCAATCTACATAAATAATGTTTAGTATCTGATAGTGGAAATTGTATGTATTTTGAAATAGTATAAAGCTATTTCTAATTAAAAAAATAGAATTTTATTGGCTAGAAAGTAATCTCATGAAAATTAAATTATAGCATAATAATACACACTAATATTTTAGAATACATGAAATAGATATAAAGTATAGATACATGTATTATAGAACTAGAAATTGAATAATACTATTGTAATGATTCCTACCATTGACATTGACTTTTTATGGATGTGTGTTCTTTTTTATATACAGGTTTTGTTATTATTAATGAAAATGTGCACATTATTCAACTGAATGAAATTTAAATTTTTTGTGTTATTAAATGTTTAATTTCAAAAAAAAGTTGAATTTTAAATCATTAAAACTTTTAATATAAATCTAGTATCAAATCGATCATGATGTTGTTATAGATCCAACACAACTTATCATGCTTAAATTGAAAATTAGGCATGAAAATTGAGGTTTGACATTAGGCACGCAAAATGAGGTGAGCCGTTGATTTATTAAGCACATGGGTTTGGCCCCATAGTTTTAAGAATCACAAACAACCCTACATGGGCCCTCATGTGTTGGCACCATGTAGGAATTCAAGACCCAAGAAGTGATGACATTAGCTATCAAAATTCCATGCAAATTTAGTTAAAAAAAGACATACAAGAAAAGTTTCATTTCATTCTCTCTTTATGTTATATGAAATTTTCCATTAACGAGAGAGAGAGAGAGAGAGAGAGAGAGAGAGAGAGAGAGAGAGAGAGAGAGAGAGCTTGAAATATCCTATTTAGAATGTGATTATGAGTGTTCTAAGAGAGAACAAGAAAGCCATGGTTGACTTGTTCAACATAGTTTAAATTCATGCTCGTTAGATGTGGTTGATGACCATGGATTAGATGTGATTTCCAATCTTATCTGAGTCTAATCTTGAGGTAAACCACTTGATCTAGCCTTTCTTATGTTGATTTGGTTGATTTTAAATGAGGATTAGGACATGAGAAATTAACAAGGCATTTGCATGGGTTGGTTAATTCACTCTAAGCCTTTCTTATGTTGATTTAGTTGATTTTAAATGAGGATTAGGACATTGTAATTTTTATGCCTTAATTCCACGCTAGCTTTGTATGAAAATTCATGATGCATACTTTAATTGATGATTAGATTAACTTTTGGAAGGTATATGTGATGAATGTTCTCTAATTTGAATGAAAAATAAAGCTATATCAAAATAGATACAATTTAAAATAGTACCAAATGAACTCAATTAATTTAGAGAAAAAGTATGTTAATTGTTGTGCATGTTAGTATCTACTCCACAAAATTTAGTGGCAATCAAATGTACAGTTCAACCGCCAAAAAATGAACAAGTTCATGTGTTTGAATACTATTTTCATTGATTTTAGGTACAATTTTTACTGTAATTGACTATGTTTGACTAAGAATTGACCAACTTTTGACTACTAACCCGTCCACCTCAGCATTGACCAAGTCAACTTAAGTTTGATCAAGCTTGACCAAATTTTGATCTAGTAGACCTAGGCTTGACTAGGTTTGATCGAGCACCATAAAATTAGAAATTGAGCCAAATTTTGTGTGGCAACTTAAATGTATGCAAAAATTATGTAGGACAAAACATTTGTGGGTCTAATAACTCACAATTTAATTACTAAATTAGTCTAAATTAATCGTGGTCAACCTTGAAGTCAATTGAGACCACTGGGTCATATTGACCATACCAATGTATGGACCAAGAAACTTTTAAAAATTAATTTAAATTTCAAATGATAGAATTAGGCAATGAGTTTCATGTCAAAATGTTCAAAACACCAAGAAGAGTCAATGAAAAATACAAAAGAAAATTTAGGAAAGGAGAAAAAGAAAAAAAAACCTCATTACCATGATAATGAGAATAACTATTGTTGTAATGCCCTAAAAATGAGTTGAGATCACCTTTTTAATTGAGATTCTCACCAATTCAAGGGACATCCTTGAGCCACACAGACACTAATTGATATAGGACACATGCCATGATCAAGATATATCAAAGCCATATTTGAGGCCATTCCCTATGATTTGTGGGAGTAGATCAAAGGGGCAAGACACACCTTACCTCATTTGCCAACGTAACACATTACCATCACTTGATGGCTTTAATCAACAATTACCATGTATTTTATTCTCTTCTTCTTTAAACAAGCCCCATGCAACCATCACACTCACACCATACACCTACCATCTAGCCCTTCCATAACCTTACACTTATGCATTACCAATCCTCAAACAAGAGATAAAGAAAGAAAATGTGACATTTTCTCCTTCTGGGAAGAAAAAAGAGATAAAAATAGAAAAATGAGAGGATAGAACAAGGAGAACATGGACGGGAGGAACATGGGAACACGTAAAAAGGGGATCCTATCAACTTGTTCCGACCTTGGATAATAAGTCCATGAGCTTGGTCTTACTTCACCATCGAGAAAGGAAAGAAAACTTCCATCTCCAAGCTTAGCTAAGACGTAGCTCACTTCTTTTTGGGTGTGAAGCAATGTCAAACCAAAATACCCAATAAGCATTTGCTCTCCCTAAAAAGGAGGTCAATCCGTTTCAAATATACAACATGAATTCTGGCAATGCAATGTTGTTGGACTATCATGTCGATCTGATTGAATCAACCCCCTTCCTAGTCTATTAATAACAAAACTGATTCTTCCAATGTATAAAATCAAAATTCCAATGGCTTTTGCTACTATGACCTTCCCAACCACTATTTTTTCGTGCATTTTACTTCGAAATGGAAATTGTAAATTTAAGTAATATAATTTAAGTGAAGACTAGTAAGGAGCTTTTAAAGAGATTAAAAACACATTGTAAGTATCTCTCATCACCCCTCTATAAGTTATCATCATATGGATTACCATTATTTAGTTTAAGCCTTAATAATAGTGAAATTTGGGCCTAGTTTAGATTGATCTAGAAGGCATGAATACCCACATACTTTACAACACTAGATAGAAATTGAAATAAGCTTTCCAACAATACCAAGATCATTAGATTTGGTTTATTACAAATTCTGAATGGACTTTCTGAAGTGTTAGTTTCACAACAAACTAACATTAGTACAGGTGATTTATTGCATTTTATAGAAAATAAAAGGAGAATTAGGTGAAGATTTGCATAATTAGTAGCATGAGCATGTAGTTTAGGGACTCGCATTGTTTCATTTTATTATAAGCTTTGTTTAAAGATTTGAAACTCTTTTATGAGAAAATGATGTCTGGGAAAGGAAATTTAGTGTAATGCGGGTACAGATTGAAGCAAAAAGGGGAAGTACATCATATAAAGGCAAAAAGAAGAAGAAATCATGAGGAAAGTGTCAAGAGACGACGGTTGAGTAACTGAAGATCGCGGTAGCTGAAGAAGGACACAAAGTGGGTAAAGCTCACTGGTTACCGCGGTCGGTGAACCAATGATCGTGGTAATCAGAACGTGAATCATGAACAGAGATGATGGACCATGGTGGACAGAACGAGGAAATCCCAGTCTGCATTGAAGAACAACATTGACAGCGGTCACACGATTAATTATCGAGATTTTCATATTTTTCTAGTGCGGGAATATAAATAGGAAAGGTTATTAGAGCTAAGATATACTCAATTCGGAAAAAAATCACTTGTGACGGCTGAGAAGAACAAAAACCAGTGTTCCAATTAGAGATTGAAGATTCTTATCGAATTTTGAGTATGATTAATATCATTGATTATTGTTTAATGTTTTCTATTAATTTCATGTCTAGCTAATTAGTTCTCTTTGTCAAGGATGTGATGTCCAATTCATGAACTGTGATCTCTTGTTGAAGTTATTGATTTAGAAACACTATTCTATATTGTGCATGCTTAATGCTTTGTGTTTACTGGCCATAGACATGACGAACTCAATGCATTAGACTAACTTGGAAGAAAGGTTTAGTGGGTGGTTGTCGTAGTGTGGACTTAGACTATTTGATTGATCGAGAGGTTATTAATTGATATAGGGAGTTGCATAAGGACTTTTGAATACACAACTTTCGGTTGTTGGGTAAGCACCTCAGGAGAGGGCTTTATAAGACAAATCTAATCAATATTGAAGCACCTCGGGAGAGGGTTTCAATTATAGATGCGAAAACTCATAATGTAGACAATTCATGATAAAAAACAAGAATCATAGGTCATGCAGCGGCATTCACTATCCTAAACATCCATTATACACAGATTTCTGAAAAACAGAATTATCACTTTTACTAGGATAGATTTTCGTTCAGAGTTTAATATAATCACAACAATTAGAGTCTTGATAAAACGAAGATCAGTAGTAAATTAAGATTTGAGATCACTAACTAAACCATTTTCCCCTAAGGACAATATCCGGTCTCACCAGTTAATACTCAAGCGAACTTGTATACTTGCAGGGTTAGCAACAAGTTTTTGACACTGTTGCTGGAGAAAAACGGTGTTTAATATTTTGAAACCAGTTGAACTTGGTTTAGTCTTAGTCAAGGCAAAGTTCAATTTTATATTTTTCTTGCCTTCTTACTTGATTATTCATAGGTTTCTTGAAGTTCATTGAATACACTTGATATTTTGTGTGTTTTCTGTGTTTCAAGCTTGCATGAGTAAACATCCTTGTGATCCCTTCAATCTAGATTTGCTAAAAACAATTCATCAAATTCGATTGGAGGCTCAAGAATGAGCACCAACGATGGCTAATAGTGGAAGTTCTGGTGTTGGGAACAATAGATAGGCAAGGCACAGAGAAGCACCTTTTAGGGACTTCTTCAAACCGGTGTTGAACAACAATTACTCGGGCATAGCAAGAACACCGATAAATGTAAATAATTTCGAGCTGAAGTCGTCTTTGATCGCAACGGTGTAGTAGCAACAATTTGGAGGATCAGCTATTAAAGATCCAATGGCAAACCTAAATTCTTTCATGGAAATCTATGACACGGTCAAAATGAACGGAGTAATTGAAGATCAACTTCGGCTGAAGCTATTCCTTTTCTCTTTAAGGGATAAGGCTCGAAGTTGGCTACAAACCTTGCTTCCTGGAAGTATTACAACATGGGAAGAAATGGGTCAGAAATTTCTGCAAAAGTATTTCACACCAGACAAAATACATCAATTGCGGGGTGAAATTAGTTCCTTCAAGCAATCTGATTTTGAATCACTATATGAAGCTTGGGAAAGATTCAAACATTTACTGAGACGTTACCCGCAACATGGATACCTTCCTTGGCTTCAAATCCAAATGTTTTATAGTGGACTTATGCCACCCACTAGGGCTTTTGTAGATTTAGCAGCTTGAGGTTCATTGATGGGAAAGTCAACAACAGATGCTACTCAATTGATTGAAGACATAGCAGCTAATTCATATGGTCAGGGTACTAAAAGAAGAACAGCAAAAAGAGTGTAAATTCATGAAGTGGATGAGATTAGTGCTCTACATGCTCAAATTGTTGCTATGACTCATTGATTGAATTTGGTATAAGAAAAGAGTAGCAGTGGACAATTTCGGAATCAACAAACTCAACAAGTGCAGTCCATTGTGGAAGCTAACAAGGCATCCTATCATGGAGAAGCTTCCATTGAGCAAATGAATGCCATGAACAGATTCGGTGGCTACCAAGGACCAGCTGGGGGGTATAATGTCCCAAAGTACTATCATCCAAGAGTGAGAAATCATGAGAATTTCTCATATGCAAATAGCAGGAGCACTCAATTGCTGCCAGGATTTGTGCCTCAATAGCCTTTGCACGATAAAAAACCATCCTTAGAAGATAAGCTTGATGAAATAATGAATATGCACACAAGGTTCTTCAAGGAGTTAAGTGGAAGGGTAGACAAAAATGACACTAGAGTTTCTGGAATCGAAATCCATATTGGAAATATGAATGCCACAGTTAAGATTTTGGAAAAGCAAGTGGGGCACTTGGCATAGATAGTGTCAAACTAACAATGGAGTTCATTTTCAAGTGTTACTAAGGTGAATCCAAAAGAAAGCTGCAAAGTAGTGACTACTAGGAGTGGCAAAGAAGTAGCAAGCCCACCACATCCAAGTATGCCATCTATTGAAGCTAAAGAAGTCGTTAGCTATGAGACGAATACTCCAAGGCAACCAACAACTCAACATGAAGAACCTACAAAATCAAGAGGGAAAGCCAAGGAAAAAGGCCATTCAAGAGGGTAAGGCCTTTGAATCTCCACATTTACCATTCCCTCAAAGATTCCAAAAAAAAGAAGATGGATGAACAATTTGCCAAATTTTTGAAAATATTCAAGAAGATTCATATAAATATTCCATTTGCAGAAGCTTTGCAACAAATGCCTAACTATGCAAAGTTTATGAAGGAGATTATGTCTAAGAAAAGGAAGTTAGAGGATTTTGAAACTGTAAAGCTCACTAAAGCGTGTAGTGCCATCCTACAGAAGAAACTTCCTCAGAAGTTGAAAGATCACCATGCAACATTGGGTCTGAAATCTTTGAGAAGGCATTATGTGATCTTGGGGCAAACATAAATCTAATGCCTTTAGCATTATGTAAGGGGTTGGGAATGTCAGAAATCAAGCCAACCACAATCACCTTTCAATTAGCAGATAGATCCTTAACATATCCAAAAGGTGTCATTGAAGATGTATTGGTCAAGGTGGATAAGTTCATATTTCCAGTGGACTTTGTGGTTCTAGACATGGAAGAGGATTGCGAAATACCACTTATCCTTAGAAGACCATTTTTGGCTATAGGGCATGCACTCATAGATATCCACAAAGGAGAATTGACCTTAAGAGTGCATGTGGAAAATATTGTTTTCAATCTTTACAAGGCAATGAACTACCCTAATGATTTGCATGAGTGTAGAAGAGTAGAAGTTCTAAATTCTTGTATTGTTGAGGTAGTGGATGAATTAAGCTCTCAGGATGATTTGGTGGGATATATCTCTCATTCGTTGTCCTTTCCTCAATCTATGACTGAAGATGAGAAATTAATTGTGTCAGCTTTAGAAGCATGCCCACCGGAGCTTAACAGTGTAGAAGCACAATTACTTGAAATTCATCAATATGAAAATGTTTAAGAGACTTCTAGGACAATTGAGCTAAAGTCGCTTCCAGAGCATTTGAAGTATGCCTATATGTGGATGCAACTCAATCATTGCCAATTATTATTTCCTCTTTACTGACCCTTGCCCAAGAAGAGATGCTGCTGAAAAGTGTTGAAGGACCACAAAGCTATTATAGGATGGACCATTGAAGACATCAAGGGGATAAGTCTAGCCATTTGTATGCACAAGATCTTAATGGAGGACTCACATAAACCTACCGTGGAGCATCAGCGAAGACTCAACCCTATTATGAAAGAAGTGATAAAAAAGGAAGTGATGAAGTGGTTGAATGCTGGAATTATTTACGCAATATCAGATTCGCCATGGGTTAGTATTTCATATTATATAACATTATGAAATACTTATTAAGAAAATATATAACATAGGAAATGATATTTATGTATTGAACCGCCAAATTTATAAAAGTGGCTGATTATTGTGTACCAAAAGTGGGACACATGTTGACAATACATATTTGTAGTATTTTGAGTCAGTATTAAAGGCTTAATTGACCTTGTTAATCACGTTGACCTTGTTGATTTGACAGGTTAGCGAGGGTTAGATTTAGATAGATTTGACTATAGTTGACCAAGTCAATCCTTTGATTGACCAAAGATCATAAAGTTAGAATTTGAGCTAAGTTTTTTGTAAATATTAAGAAACTAAGTTGATCACACAAGATCAAATATCAGCGGGACGCGACCGACCACTAAAGGAGCACCGGGAGCTGAGCATCCTTGTGATTAATATTTTTTAATTTATCATTTAACTCGTTATTCTATCATAAATGAAATGTTCTTACATATTGAAGTGCATTTGCAATCTTTAAATGTGATTTAAATGAAAATGTGCATCGAATATTGTGGTCCGGGTGCGAGTTAGAGTATTGAATGTTGTAGAGCATTGAGGACGAGTGGTTGTCACACCCGAGGATGCGGTCGAGCCAAGTCTATCAATTGGGCTCCCCTAGAGTATTTAGTGACCACCTAGCATAGAGTGCCTTAAGAGAGGGGTTTTATGGGCCCATATTGGGGTTGTCACCTGTACACCTAACTGTCGAGTTTTTCTCGCTTGAGTGGATTTATGTGCTTTTAGCATTAAAACTGTTTTCAAAATTGAAGGTGCACAACTGCATTGTGGATTTAGCATTCATTAAATATTGCACTCATTCGCATTATTATTATTGTGCATTCATACATGACATTATTTTATAGAATTCTTGTTCTAAGTTATAGATTAGGTTACATTAACTTAGGGAACCTCAGAGTAATCGCAGAAGTTAGGAAAGCCCTAGGAATGACTAAGGGCAGCACAACGGAATTATGAATGAAAACTTTCTAGCTTCTGATTGACAAGAAGAAAAATTGAGTGAGAGTGGCCATATCAAGAGGGGAATTTGACTGTCATTGGGAGTTCGTGAGTTTTAAGATTTAGAATTTGAACCTAAGGGATTAGAGATTTACTTGGAGATAGCTACCTTAATGCGTAGTTATCTTTTGTTATAACCATTTAAAGTTGTAGTCTTCTTAATTTGGAGAAATGAGGAAGTTTAATGTTTTATGCTGACCACGATGCCTCCTCGACATGGAAGACCACGTAGGATACCGGAGCCAGTGCCACTATCACCACCTCCGATGCAGCCTGAGCAGGATCCCATCTAGAGGCTCAAGGCTATGATCAGGGCATATACTGAAGCTACTCAAGTCCAGATAACCTTATTGAGAAAGAGACTAGATATGATTGAGGCTGAGAGACAGAGGGTCGAGCCAGTAGCATTCCCTGTACCAGTTGTACCCATGAGAGTTGTAGACCACCCAGAGGTAGCCCCGGTGAGACAGGGAGATGAGGCTACTCATGATCACCTTCTGAAGAGGTTTTTGGATTTGAGAACCAAAGAGTTTCATTGGGGTTTGAGTTTATACGTAACAAAGAATTGGCTTTGTGAAATTGAGGAGAACGCTGAGACATTGAAGTTATCGGAGGAGAATCAGGTACTCTTTGCTACACATATGCTCGAAGATGAGGCTGCGATCTGATGGAAGGCTACCCGGACTATAAAGGGTCAGATTACTACATGGGCCCATTTTCGAGAATTATTCTTAACTACTTATGTTCCTAAGACAGTGAGGGAGCACAAGAGGTGGAGTTTTTGACCCTATGACAGGAAAACATGTCAGTACAGAAGTATACCCATAGATTTCTTCGACTGGAGGCATATGCACCCGAGTTAGTGGGTAACCCAAGGGAAAGAGTAGGATTCTTCTGTCGAGGGCTGAGGGCTGAGGGCCAATATTAGGCAGGCGACATTAACAGCTACTAAGGTTATTCTTGAAACCATTCAGAGGCAGGCACTACAGTTCGAGACTGATAGGAGAGATGAATGTCTGATGGTCCATATAGTACAGGGTGCCACAATACAGCTGCAGCAGCAGTTACAGGCCTAGTCATTGACTCCATGAGGTTATCGAGGTGGAGCTCGAATAGTTAGATACCCGAGGAAGAGGAAGTACTTGGGAGGATAGTCTAGAGGGGAGCAGAGTCAGCCATCTTCCTTAATCTCGATTGCTGCCACTCTAGTTCAGAAATATTAGGCAGTGGGATAACCACTGACTCACTATGGGGCTCTAGGTAGAGGTCGAGGAAGGGGCCAAAACTCAAGACATAAAGGTTATGGGTCGACCCAGACATATTAGGCCATGCAGAGACGTCGGATTATATGTTATCGATGTAGTCAACCAGGCCACAGACGATATGAGTGCCCTATGCTTGTTCTAGCTTCCAGTGTACCCACCACTACTATTACTTGAGGGAGAACACAGGCCATCACACAGCCTGATCCAGAGGCTACCATGACTCTGGTAGAAGGTAGTATTTCTATTTTAGATTCTATCTTATATGTATTGGTTGATGCTGGTTCTACCTTATCATTCATCTATGGACACGCCATAAACAGATTGGGATTTAAAGCCCTTAGGTTACCCACCTAGCTCATGTTGAGTATGGCTTCCAAGGAACACATTTACCCTAACCTGATTTGCGAGGGTTGTGTGTTGAGGGTGGGTGACTTGGAGACCATTGTTGATTTTCGGGTGTTAGAGTTCCTAGAGTTTGATACTATACTGGGAATGGACTGGGTAGCCGCGTACTATGCGCACGTCGATTGTTTTGCCAAGAGGGTCATATTTTAAATACTAGGGCAACCTATCATTACTTTCAGGTTAGTGCCTCTAATAGATCGAAAACCTGAGGTAGAATGGCGATTCAGAGTGAGATTGATACCCTAGCTAGTTTAACTATCATAGATGAGGGACCTTCACGGGCAAGAATTGATGAGATTCCTATTGTCAGAGATTTTCCTGATGTGTTTCCTGAAGATTTACCCAACTTACCTCCTAAGCGGGAAGTCGATTTTATTATTTAGGTTATCTCAGGGACACAAACCTTTTTGATCCCTCCTTATCGAATGACACCTAAAAAATTGCAAGAATTGAAGGTCTAGCTAGAGGAACTGATAAGTAAGGGCGTTATTACTCCTAGTGTGTCACCTTGGGGTGTTCCAATGCTGTTTGTGAAAAAGAAAGATAGGAGCCTCCATTTGTGTATCGACTATCCGAAGTTGAACAAGATGATAGTGAAGAATAAGTACCATCTTCCTCGCATTGATGATTTGTTTGACTAGCTCAGAGGTGCCACTATATTTTCAAAGATAGATCTAAGATCTGGGTACCATCAACTAACAGTCAGGGACGAGGATGTACAGAAGATGTCCTTTCAGACTTGTTATGGGCACTATGAGTTCCTAGTTATGCCATTTGGCGTGACAAATGCCCCTGCGATGTTCATGGACTTGATGTAGAGAGTGTTTCATCCCTATCTCGACTCTTTTGTCATTATCTTTATTGATGACATTTTTATTTACTCGAAGACTAGGGAGGAATACGACGAGCATTGGAAGATCACACTACAGAGTTCGAGATCATTGTTTGTATGCTAAGTATAACAATTACGAGTTCTAGTTGACAGAGGTCCGATTTTTAGGCCATGTGGTAGGAGCCAATAGTATTTCTGTAGATCCGACAAAGTTCAAGACTATTATTAGTTGGTCGAGACCTACCACAGTGACAGAGTCTATAGCTTTCTGGGTTTGGCTAGTTATTATTGTAGATTTGTGCAAAATTTCTCAAGGATTGTTGCATCTTCGACGAAACTTACCTAGAAGGACATGTCATTCGCATGGATGGATAAGTGTGAGG
This sequence comes from Tinospora cordifolia, assembly GCA_030144865.1. NCBI lineage: Eukaryota > Viridiplantae > Streptophyta > Magnoliopsida > Ranunculales > Menispermaceae > Tinospora > Tinospora cordifolia. The sequence goes on along the minus strand of JAJIYU010009532.1, from coordinate 2,366 downwards.
AGGCCTTTGTTGAGCTGAAGCATCATGTGACATTTGTGCCAGTACTTGTGTTATCTGAACCCGGCTGTGAGTTGGTGATCTATACAAATTCATGTGGGACAAGCCTTGGGTGTGTGTTAATCCAGGGAGATCGGGTGATTTCTTATGCTTCACGACAGTTGAAGGAACATGGAAGAAATTACCCTGTCCATGATTTAGAGCTGGCAGTAGTGGTGTTTGCACTCAAGATTTGGCGACACTATCTATATGGTGAGCATTTTATACTTTATTTAGATCACAAGAACTTCAAGTACTTGTTTTCTTAGAGAGATTTCAATATGAGGTAGAGGAGATGGATGGAGCTTCTTAAGGATTACGACTTTACCATTGAGTACCATCTTGGGAAAGCCAATGTAGTGGTTGATGCATTGAGTAGAGTACAGGTCGAGATAGCTTGTTTGGCTAAACATATGTCTCAGGAGTGGAGGATGATTGATTATGTGACAATGATGAGTATCCATGATACTTCGACTGAGACTAGAGTCAGTGCACAGAAGAGAGCCCAACTGGTGCTGCTTACTGAGATCATGGAAGTACAGCCTCATGTTGTTGATTACGTGATATACCAGGAGTGGGCAGACAACACTTCTCGTGTGGAGTGGTCGATTGACATTGATGGTGCACTAAGGTTTAGGGGACGATTGTGGGTACCGGATGACCCTCACCTGAGACAGGGAGTATTAGCAGAGCTGCACCACTTGAGGTATATCGTTCATCTAGGCACCAATAAGATGTATCATGATGTTCGACGTACTTATTAGTGGCTGGGGATGAAGTGAGATATTGTAGCCTTTTTGTAGAGATGTGACATATGCCATCAGATTAAGGCTGAACACCTGAGACTCGGTGGTTTACTACAGCCCTTGGCTATTCCTGAGTGGAAATGGGAGCACATTTCCATGGATTTTGTGATGGGATTACCCTGGACTCAATAGAGACACGATACTATTTGGGTTATTGTTAACAAACTGACTAAGTCTGTTTATTTCATCCCAATTCATACCAGAGATTCGGTTGAGAGGTTCAGTCGATTATATATCCGAGAGATTGTGAGATTGCATGAGGTCCCAGTGTCCATTCTATCTTATGGTGATGTTTGGTTTACATCCCATTTTTGGTAGAGCTTGCAGAGATAGTTAGGGACTAGAGTAAACTTGACCACAGCCTTTCATCCACAAACTAATGGTTAGTTACAGAGAGTGATCCAGACTCTAGAGGATATGCTCCATGCATGCGTTCTTGATTTTGGTGGTAGCTGGGAGGATCATTTAGCATTATGTGAGTTCGCATACAATAACAGCTAGCAGGCGAGTATCAACATGGCACCATTCGAGGCATTATATGGTCAACCTTGTCGATCGCCAGCTTGTTGGGCCGAGGTTGGTGACATAGCAATTTTGGGCCCTACTTTTGTACAGGAGCAGACTGAGAAAATCTAACAGATTCGTCAGAATATGAAGGCGACTCAAGATCAACAGAAGAATTATGCGAATAACAGGAAAAAGATCCTTGACTTTGATGTTGGTGATCATGTACTACTAAGGATTTCTCCTCGGAAGGGGCAGACTCATTTTGGTGTTTCAAGGAAACTCGCTTTGAGATACATTGGACCTTTTGAGATCCTCGAGAGGGTAAGTCCCGTGGCTTATCGGTTAGCATTGCCGCCTCAGCTAGTGGGAGTACATAATGTATTTCATGTGTCAATGTTGAGGAAGTACTACCCTGATTCTTCGCACTTGATTGATTGGAGACATGTTGAGTTGCGAGAGGATTGTTCATATGATGAGGCTCCAGTAGCTATCATTGATCGAGCTGTGAAGAAACTGCACAACAAGGAGATACCGCTGGTACATGTATGTTGGCAGTTTCATGGTACCAAGCAAGACACCTAGGAGCGAGAAGACTACGTGATGAATCATTTTCCTGAGATTATGAGAGTCACTTCTTGATCCTTTATTATTATAGTAAATTTTGAGGATGAAATTTGTTCTAAGGAGGGAAGACTGTAAGGATCCGTATATTTTTAAGAAATTAAGTTGATAGGCTCAATATGTATTTTCATGTATTAATTGATGAACTATAAGTGGAAATACATGATTTTACAGGTATTGCATAATTTAATGTGTGAATTAAATGAAGATATATGATTTTAGGAAATGAAATTATTTAATGTGGGAATTAAAATAAAATAAATGATTAGATAAATTTATTTAATACAATAATTTCATGTCTATATATATATAGGTACAAATATATGTATAAGCTAGAAAAACATATATGATGATGATACAATACGTATATGTGTTGATTATTATTATTATTATTAT
>JAJIYU010009531.1:0-16905 GCA_030144865.1 Tinospora cordifolia | reverse complement strand
ATTATTATTATTATTATTACTATGACAAAAATAGTAATATTACAATAATTTCCTTAAAACTGTAATTACAATTATGTCAATTACCTTAGTGTATCTTGATCCAAAAACTTCATAAAATCACATCTCCACATATTCTTTGCCAATTTAGGATAAAAGTAAAAGAAGAAAAAGATATTCTCACAAACTTTCCAAATCAAAAGATATATCTTTTTCCTCTTGCAAATGTGACTCGTAGCATTTCCTCCTCATGCTTTCAAAAGGATATATTCTAAAATATTTTTTTTTTAATCTTTTTGAGAACTTTTCGCCCATTCTTAGAACATCAAGTAGTGCTCTTGATATTTTGTAAAGAATGCATACATAAATGGATGCATTAAAATTGCTTGGTAACGAATACATATATGCATAGATATTCCAATAACTTCATCCTTTCAATTTCGCCAACTCCTGTTCTCGGCAACTCATTACAAGTGGACTCCCCACTCTGCAATAAAAACAGTCATTGATCCCGTGCTTCTTACACCCTCTTCAGCTCTCCGTCCAACCACTTTATCAGCACTAGATATGTCAATTTGTTTACCTACCACACATCACGAGGAGCACTTTCTTTTCAGATTCTAAGAATGGTGCCTATCAAAATTTGCTATGATTTTCACATCTTGCATTACAGCCCCCCAGCCATGCAGAAGATCAGCAAAGACGGACGTCAGTATTAGTTGCCCACCTAATGAAAATGACTTTATCGGTTAGAGAATACCTTGCTATAAAAATATTATTAAGAACATAATAAGTAACATTCTTATTGAATTATCAAAACTAAAAAATAACAATAATTTAAATAAAAATATATAACAATGAGTTGTTGTCTACAGTCACACAATTTATCTTTTAAATCAAAATATTTTTTAAAAGAGTTGATTAGTTTTTACGTTGCTCTATTTTTTTAAAAGAGATATCAGAGATAAAATTATAATTAAAATTTTTATATATTTGATTTAAAAATCATAATCACTAAACATTACTTTTTTTTGGTAAGTTTATATTTTTTATTTTAGATTATAATAAAAATAAATATCTTTTAGATCTTTACACATTAAAGATTCTTGACCATCACACACACACGTATATATCTATTATAAATCCTAACGTACAGTAATATAGGTCATTTTCACTTTGGACTTCCCATATTTGGCAATATATAATTATTCACTTAAAGAGTAATTAATTCCAGCATTCATTTCTCAATTTTGAAGGAAAAGGGTCTTTGGTCGAAGATATATATTTTTGTTATTCTCTCCATTAATGCAATGTTCTCTTGTATCTATATATACAGATAACTAAGCTTAGTGTCTTTTGTTGTTTTATATGTTAATGGGAGTGAAGAAGATGAAGGGTGGCTTGAGTTATATGGCGGTGTTGGTGGTCATCTTCTCTGAAATATTATTATTAATGGGTTTAAGTCCAGTGGTTGTGGGTGCAAGAAACGTGAAGGATGCTGTGAAGTCAATGGAAGGAAATGGGGATCTAGTGACTGAGTTGCCTGGACAACCAAAAGTATGGTTCAAGCACTATGCAGGTTATGTGACAGTGGAAGAGAAGAAAGGAAGAGCATTGTTTTACTGGTTTTATGAAGCATCTGCTCACCCTGATGACAAGCCTTTGGTGCTCTGGCTCAATGGAGGTATGTGTGTGTATATCTTCATATATATATATATATATATATATGTATATACACTCACTATGTATGGATAAGTCTCATTCAGAGTAATTCATTTTAATTTTTTTTATTTTTCTTTGATCACTTGTGTCACCGTGCTTAGATTTTTATTTTTATTTTCTATCTTTTTTCTGTTAATGGGTAACATGCTATGAACTTGTTTTCTGGAAGTTTCTTCCTTTCATAATGGTGGATTACAGAAATCCAGTGAAGTAGTTTGGGGTAGTTGATAAGTCAAGATCGATCAATTGGCAAAATCTCCAGAACTCTTACAAGCCTATTAGTTCCACTGTTAAGGAGTCAGCCTTAATTTGTAGCTGTCTCCATTTATTGTTTTCTTTCTTTCACTTAGTCAACACGTTGAACAAATCATGCGAACAATTCCTCATTTTCAAAAAAAAAAAAAAAAAAAAAAAATTGAGTTCCATTTTTCTACAAATTTTAAGAAAATTTTAACTACTGATTGTAATTTTTCCAACAATTTCTTTTATATCCTTCTTAACATATTTCATAATTTGTAATAAATACAATTAAATAGAATAATTCAAAAACAATCAAATAAAAAGAAATTATAAAGATAAAATATTTGATTAGAAAATATTGATTGACAATCGTTTGGCATATCCTAGAAAAGAAAAATGAACAATTTTTTTCAGATGAAGGGAGGATTATTTAAATCCCAAAATATAACATAAACATAATTGTATAGAAAATTTACAACAATTACTTAATTACTACAATTAATGATTAAAAATACTGTAATTGAATTAGTTAACTACACAAATCAATATTTAAACCTCCCATTTATGGATTATGAATAAATTTCTCAAACAACTTCTTTAGTTACATATTAAATTTTATTTTTGTATTGATTCTTTTAAATATAAATGATAAGTCTTTCAAATATAAATGGCTGGATTTACACAAGATCCGGCATTTTGTATGCAGATAGATGTTCCTCGGCCTCACAAATACAACTTTCTCTATTACCAAAAAACCAAAAGATACATAAATAATTGGCAGTGCAAATAAAAAACAATTGTTCTAAAGACTTTAAAGACACATTAATTGCTAATTTGTTAACTTGTCCTATATAGATTGAGGCATGCTTCATGTATAATATAACCATGCGTCAGACTTGGCAAGCTACTTTATACATATTGAAGTCAAAAGAGCCCGGATTCGGTCGTACTACTTTGTTGACTTGAAAAAAGTTGGTAAATTTGATGAATATTGAATCAAATGCACGGTCATCAACTTCATACTTACTTCGATGAGCCATAAATGATTATTTCTTCTGTAAGAAATTCGCCAATAATTTCCCCTTTTTGATTCAACTTAGTGTACTTGATGAGCTTAATACATGCATGGTGCGTGCAAACAAAATTAATTTACATAATATTTTGTTTGACTAAATTTTGCATGTGGGGCAATCCAAGATCTCCAACCGATCCGCATAATAGGTTATCAATTAAAGCATTTTGTCATGACTCTATTGAATCTATTAGGAGATTAATTAACAGTTGAAATGGAGACATGATTCCTGTTTCATTGATTCTTTCTGAAGATTTCATTTTAATTAGAATTTGGTTATTTACGATGTACCACAAGCCCTGTTATACATCCATGACTAAATGATTAAAGCGTCCAACGCGATCCTTACAAGGAACTTTTTTATGGAGTAGATCTTTCTAGGTTACAGGTTTTCAAGAAAAAAATTTGGCTGAAGAGATTCGAAATGATGGAAGAGTAGAGAAGATCAGATTTACTTTCCAAACAGAGAATAATTTGTTATATAAACTTTATTTTGAATATTAAATGTCATAACAAATGATATGGCATATATTTGCATTATTGAATAAAAAATACAATGTATACCTTATAATACATATATATTTATTTAATGATTGCAAGTGTATATATGATATTTTAATATTTAAAATAAGGGTTATGTAGTATTGCTCTTGGTGATTATATATATATATATATATATATATATATGTTGTGTCAATTTCAGGTCCCGGGTGTTCTTCAGTAGGATATGGTGCAACACAAGAAATTGGTCCTTTCCTCATAGATAAAGGTGGGCATGGAGTTAAACTAAACCCTTACTCATGGAACAGAGGTAAGTTCAAGCATATATATATATATATATATATCCGTAATATGACATGATATACATAAGTTATATACTGAAAGGCTTTCTTTTGATGTGTGATGCAGAAGCTAACATCTTGTTCGTAGAATCTCCAGTAGGAGTTGGTTTTTCATACTCAAACACAACTAGTGATTATGACTTTCTTGGAGACAGCTTTACTGGTGGGAATTGCCTTGAATATTTGGATCATAATTTTATGATCTTATTTTCTATATAAATATTATTAGTTTTCCATGTATTATATGTCAACCAACTAAATTAGCTCTAATGTTTATTCTATGCTTTACTTGTTAGCCAATGATACATACACCTTCCTACAAAACTGGTTCATCAAGTTTCCAACATATAGAAACCGACCCTTTTACATAGGAGGGGAGAGTTATGGAGGTGATATTTTCAACGAATGTATCCAGCTATTTCTTAATTTTCAACTTCATTTTATTCATTTGCTTCTTTTTTGGGACTCCACAGGAAAATATGTACCAGAGTTGGCTGAACTAATCTACCACAAGAACAATGATCCTTCTCTATATATTGATCTTAAGGGTTTCCTGGTATATTTCTGATTATTGCAATTAGTTTGGAATTTTAGTTGATGTCATTAAAATATACTATTCTTGCCGCATGATTTTGACGAGAAATAAGGGTATTAAGCCAATCTAACAAATTCAACCAACATAATTTGAACATAATAATCAAATTCCATAAATTGAATTAGCTTGGCTAGGTATTTGAGTTGAGTTAGGTTGAAAAATCTCTACTCCAACCCTTAAACTAGTCTGAGTTAGGTCAAGGGTTGAGGACTATTCAACCTAAAGTAGTTTGAGTTGAGTTAGGATTTGGTTTGAAACTGATCCTACCCAAGCCATTACACCGCCCAAGAAGTTAATACAAACATGAAGCCTACTTAATGTTAATACTGTTTTAGTTGAATATCGAATATGATCTATGTTGAGAGTTCATATTTGCAGGTGGGAAATCCTGAAACATCTAATGGTGAGGATTGGCGTGGTTTGGTGGACTATGCTTGGAGCCACGCAGTTATATCAGATGAGACTCATGATATTATTAGTAAATATTGCAATTTTTACAAGAATGATACATGGAGCAATGACAATTGCAGCGCAGCTGTGGATGAAATTTTCAATCAATACAATCATATTGATATCTATAGCCTTTATACACCAGTTTGCTCAAGCAATGCAAAAGACGATACTTCTGATTACAATCCTAATTATATGAAAGTTCTGTCCACGCAGCCGTCCTCTAAAATGGTAAGAAAACATTTTTCGGAGACTGTCATAATTATTGAATAAATGAGTACTACACATTTAAATGTGTAATAGATAATATTATAGTTGCATTTATAGCATTACCCTTAATTTAAAATGTTTTTCTTTATTAATTAGTTGGAATAAATATTCTAGTTTAGTTTAATTTTATCTTATTAAATTGATTAGTTCGGTTCACTAGATGCCCAGGGTACTAGGTGGATATGATCCATGCCTTGATGATTATGCAAAAACTTTCTACAACAGACCGGATGTTCAAAAGGCTCTCCATGTGAGTGATGGTCATCATCTTAGAAATTGGAGCATTTGCAAGTATAAATTCTTCTCTCATTTTTCCTTGATTTTACTTCAAAAGAAGCAAATTAATTCAAACATATGTGTACATACATATTTTACGTTGTTTGACAAGTCAATTGCACGGTTAATTACGTGGCAGTAATACGATATTTCACGGATGGTCAGAATCCAGGCCTTCAGTTCTTCCAATATACAAGAAGCTTGTTGAAGCAAATCTTAGAATATGGGTTTACAGGTTATAGTCAAGATCCTTACACCTTATTTCCTCTATCAATGTTAGCTTTTTTATATGTATAATTACAAGTAACAAGTTGCTAATTTAATTGATTTTTGTTCATGTTATTTTGGTGCATAAATATTATGTATTTAGTGGGGACACAGATGGAAGAGTTCCTGTGTTGTCGACAAGGTATAGTCTTGCTGCTTTGTCACTGCCTATTATCGAGGCATGGAGGCCGTGGTACCATCAGAAGCAGGTAAACTGTTCTACAATTTTTCTTTCTGCCAAAAAAAAAAAAAAAGTGAACTATATATATATATGAAAGGGACTAATATTTAGGATGTTTGGTGACAAGAGAGATAAAATCTAACTAGAAGCTTAAACATATTAGGAATAGTTAGCTTGTAGTTGCTATAGATTTGCAATATCTTAGTACTCTTTGTTGGTTAAATAAGATAAAGTTATAATTTTATGTAAGGGTGGCATAGGTTTGATTTGAATCAATTTAGACCCCATTGGAAAACCGACCCGATAGGTATCATTTTATATTTTTTCAAATTGAGATCCAATCAAAACTATTAGGTTTGATTCAGTTTGGATTGATCGATCTAAATTTTGAACCTACAAATATCAATATCAATACCTACCAAAAGTATTCTTTATCATGTAGAAAAAGTATCAACATAGCTTTATAATATATAATAGATTTGGTTCGATTTATTATCAAATTTTCAGACTATAATCTGCAAATCAAACCGAACCGATCAGTTTTTTTAAACCTTAAACCGAATTTGAATTTAATATAATGACAAACTGAACTGAACATATTGGTTTGGATTGGTTTTGCAGTGTAACCAATGAAAGTGCCACCCCTAATTTCATGAACTCTTCTCTTCTAGAATATAATCTCCAACAATAGATTCCAAGAGATAAACGTTCTCATTGGATGATGACCACGAAACCTATGAATTGTTGTAGATAAAGATCAAGTGAGAAGATTATACCCATAAAGTTATTCATATAGTAACAGTTATATGTGCAACTCTGACGACCTGGTAGATTTTAAGTGATCTTGTTGTGACTCTTAGGCAGCTCTATATATCTTGAAGTTAATTAATGGACATCAAGGAAAAAGAACTTTCATGATAAAATACTTAAAGGCATGCTGTTCGTTGATGTTGAAGTGCAAGCATTAAGTCCTTAGCGAACATGAATTAGTTTATTTCACTTCGAGTCATAGCCAAATTTTCAGAGAACAATTACGGAAGGAATCCAACTATGTCCTTCCAACCATGACCCTGTTGGTGAAAATGATAGCAACTTGTTTTAATTTTATGTAATAAAAGTTCTGGGTCAGTAAAGTTTTATGATTTGATGATAAGCAAGCCAACCAGATGGAAGTTGTGATTGGCTTCTTCCAAAGTGGAATTAAGGAAAATTTCTAGAAAAAGGTGGTCCATGAAAATCAATTACGTTCCGGAAATTAGGGCTAATTGGTGGATTATGGCCTAACTAGAAACAAGTGCATGCAATCCAACATGCCATTCAAATTTCAAATTAAAGAACGACGCAGATATACATATGAAATTAATTAAAAGATCGAGAGAAATTAAAGCCATTAAAAACTAAAAATTTCAATGGTAGCCCACAGGACGATGATAATGATGTTAGGCTTAGCCAAGGCTTCCGAGTTCAGCTTCTGCCGTGTGGTACGGAGAGAAGGGAATCTCAGTGCTGTCCTCGTTGCCAAAGAAAGGCAATTCAAGGTTTGAATTTTGTATACCAATCAACATGACTTTTATGATACTATTACTTTGTGGAATTTATGCATGTTCAGTGTTTCACGTTCCCTGGCGTAGAATATAATTGCAAAGCACCAACCTTCCTTAATTTCTCTCTTGGAGTCAAAGAGAGAAATTAAGGAAGATACATACTTATATATGCTAAGTGATATACCTTAGGTCCCAAACATAGCCAAAGGAAAATAAGTAGCTAACGATGTTGATATATGCTAAGTGAGATTCTGACTTCAACGTATTATTCAGTACCTAACATAATTTCATCCTAAAATCTCTCCAAGGACCACCAATTTCAGTTTAGGTTTTGAGTGGTTTTAGAATTTTTTTTTTCATTTGAATAATATTTATATCTTAATGGGCTATTTGAGACACAACATTAGATAAAATTGGACTAATTTTTAGTCTAATCCTATGTTTTACTACCATAGAATTAGATTAAAATTAATCTTAGACTTACAACTTATCTCATTATTATCGAATAAAACAATTCCTACTAAACTTGTGATATTATTTTATCTCATGTTATCGTATCATTTCTTTATTCAATATAATTTCATCCTATCTTATTCTATAAAAAATAATCCTATTCTATCCTACATATCAAATACACGTTAGATATCAACGTCATTTTGTCTGGCTAGCACCTAACATATGCGGTAATGAGTGTACAGTTGCAGATGTTGTGCAATTTGCATCAATTTCTAAAATCTCTATAAAAACTCAACGTTGATGTTGAAAAATGGTGCTAGAGCCCAGCATGTATGGAATATTTTTCTTTTTGTTTTTATGATGTAAGGCTAAAACTGCAATTTTTGATTATTAATCCCAAATCTTAAAATAAGAAAAGCTTTGTGCACTTAGTAATCCCTCATATATATATATATACTTATAAATTGAAACATGTTTTCTATGGATCAGGTGACTGGTTGGGTGCAACAATACAAGGGGCTCACATTTGCAACATTTAGAGGAGCTGGCCATGCAGTGCCTTGTTTCATGCCAAGTGAGTCCTTAGCTTTATTTTCATCTTTTCTTTCTGGAGCCTCTCTCCCTTGTCGACCATTATGAATTAGCTTGTAATGCAAAACAAAGTTTTAATAATTGTACTCCAATAATTATATAGTGGAACAGAAATCGAGATTTTGATGAATGGGTAAAAATTGTGAGATGGAATATTTAAGTCATAAAATTAATTAATATTATTGCATTATAGATTAGGTATGTTTTGTTTTTTAATAATATATATGATGGAAAGTATTAAAATGATTGCTTCTATGGCGTCTTTTATATTAGTAACAATCATTAAATAAAGAAATATGATGACATTGTATTTTTTTTTTAATTTAATGATTTCAGATATTGTATTATACAAAAAATTACAACCATATGTTAGCATTGTCCATATATGCTCGTCAGCTAGACAAAATTAACTAAAATCTGCACTGCAGAAAAGGCTTTACAACTTGCAAGCATTTTCACCCATGGGATAAAGGACTTTTTAAGGGCTATTTAATAAATAATTAAGTGAAAAAAGTGGATGGCAGTATCTGGTATAGTTACAGGTAGTAATTTATGACACGATATAATAATCAGATCCAAACACAATAAACATTTAACGGGTTTGAGTTTAACATAAATGATTTGGATTAAAATGAGTTGAAAACGATCAAATACAACTAAAACTCGAGTCATAAAAAGGTTAACATATTAAATTTAAAAATAACTTATTTAATACGATTGTGGATAAGTTAAGACACATTATAAATAAGTTAATTTAAAATTAATTAATTAATTTGTTAATAATATAAAATTTTAATTATTTTAAAAAGTTATTTTTAAAAATGATTATAAAAAGTTAATTAGGTTATATATAAGTACACGATTATAACATGAGTAATAAATAGGTTGGGTTTGAGTTTGAAAATCTGACACGATTAATAAATATGTCGAATTTAAGTTTGTAATATATGAATCATATTCGTTTATGATATAATTTGTTTATGACACGATGACACAAATTATTACCCATGGGTACAATACTTAGTGGATGCACAGGACTTGTAGAAGAACTCCTACAAGCTAAGTTCAACTGAAAATATTTTACTCATTTGACATTTTATATGCATTACTCATTTACTTTTTAAAAAAATCTAAAAAAAATCTAAAAAAACACAGAAATTTCCTAATTTTACTATTTTTTCTATTTAATTTCTTATTTTAAAAAAGGAAAATCTCAATCCAAAAACAATGGATCATACTTGTCATTGGATATTAATGAGTTATACATTTCAAAATGTGAAATAAATATCTAACAGCTAAGACATAAACCTAGTTACACATATATTTGTACTTTTTGTAATTAAATTAAAACTTTTCTTGTACTAACAAAATCTATACTAAAAAAAAATTAGAGGAAATGGTGCTAGCCTGATTTTATTGATGTAGGAGATGTGGATTAATTTGTAAAATATTATATGTAAATGAATTTATGACATCACAAAATATATGAATGATTAAAAAATATAAAAGAAAATTTATATAGGGATTGACATGATTAATAGATTCAATAAACATTAATGGCCAGAAAATTAAGGTAATTGACTTCGAATTAGTACCCCGGAAAATAAATGACTTAATAGTTTAAAAAGTTTTAAATTAACTCTTGTCACTGCCTCACTTTACAAACAAAGAAATTAATGGTTTTAATATATATATATATATCATGAAGAAAATCCGGGAATTAGCAACAGTACGTAGCAAATGACAAGTATCAAATACTAGATTCAAGCAAGACCTGAATAATATGAATGGCTCACATAATTATTGAAAGTGGATATTTTCGAGGTCAAGGGTGGGCTATCTGCACAAAATTTATGACCTGGAAATCTCGAAACAGACACACTTAGTCTCCAAAGTGGGGCTTTTCGATTTAGCCACCACGCAAGGCTCTATCTCCAAAACATGCACCGGCTCCGGACCCACATGTCATGTCCCAACAGCACCTACTTGGATCAATTTTGGACCTTTCCATGCAAACTAGGTGCGCCCACAAGACATATGTGAGCCATAAAGCACCTAGAAGTCTCTGAAAATCTCATGGTTTAACAAACTCAAATTAACCACGCAAGTGTCAAACAATTTCAAAAAGTGGATCCCAGTATATTAAAATTTAATGAGACCGGCATAAGAGATTTTTTTTTCTTCCTACATTTTTTGTATATATATTTTTATTTTATCATATATAAGAATTAAGCTTCATTTATTGGAATCACATAAAATGGTTATTATATATCCAAATTTTCTTCTGGTTGGCAAGCATTTAATTGATTTTGTGAAAGAAGCTCCTCATTTTAAAAAATGTGGAACGGAACTTCCATTTCATCAGAAAGAAATTATATCAATTACAAGGATTTCTAAAATATATGCCATTGATAGCATTAAAAAAAATGCTTTGATATTTAAGAAAAGAATAACTTTAAATATTATACTAGAATAGCTAGTAACATTTACATGTAAATTTATTAATTCTGAAAGCATTTTAACTTTTTTTTTTTTTTGAAAAAGTTTTAGTGCTAACATCTTTTTCACTATGAGTTAACATTAGAAAGAAAAAAAAAACTATTTTCTTAAAAAAAAAAAAAGAAAACAAAGTCTGCCACAGGATATCAATGGTTTCTATTGTTTCATTGGAAAAAAAAATATTTTATGCTGATAATCATTAAAATTTTAAAACTTTTAGATGATATACTTAGAAAAATGGTCCTACTAGCCCTAAAAGGTGGCGCAATATTTTGGAAAAAACATAGTTTTGGAAGGTAGAAAGATTTCCATTTTAGTTGTAATTATTACTTTTAAAATGCTTTATGGCATAAATGGTCAACACTATTTATATCGAAGTAAATCAAATTCTCCTAGGATAATAAAAAAAAGTTATCTTTTGTTTGAGATATAATATTTATATTTAGTTGACCATAATAGCTTATTAGAAAGATTTTGACGATATCTTTTTTATATACATCTTTAGTATTATTAGCAAGATTTGATAGATCATTTTCCAACGCTTCATTATGTAATGAAATAATTTAAAGATAATGCAAAAAAAAAAAAAAAGGTGTTTCACCCACGTGTTAGCTAAGTATTATTTATTTTTTTTACTTTTGATTATAAACTAAAACTCCATTGAATATAAAAAAAATCCCACAAACAAAACAATATACTTAAATAGTTTGAGAATAGAAACTATGTAAAAATAATGCTACTAATTTAATATAATCATAATTAAAACACTATAATATAATTGCACTTTATTTTTAGTATTGCATTACTAACTTTTAGTTAGATATAAGAATGAACAAAGTGAAATCAAAATTAATTTTAACCAAACATAGGTAGCATGCCAATTTAAGGCATATGCAATGGATGTCGCTCGGGTCAGACACCCTATTGTGTGCGTTTGACTAAATGCTCAATGCACTTCAATTTTTATTTATTTATTATTTTTTAGAAATTATACCGTAATTAAGATGGTGCAAATCCTTTTTTATTTTTAAATTATGTATATATATAATATTTATTAAAATAAATAAAATTTAATTTTAATATATAAATAAATTTTAAATAAATATTATTTCTTTAAAAATACAATTTTTTTAAATGTGAATAATATTTTTAAATAAATTTTTTAAAATAAAAGAATATAATTTTATATAAATTTAAATATTTATACATAGTTTTAATTTAAATATAAATAATATGTATTTTATAAATAAAAAATATAAAAATATATTGATATAATTATAAATCTTATATAGAATAGTTTAATAAATTAAAAATTATTATAAAAAATAGTCTAAAAATAAAAATATAATGAATCAATAATGTTACTACATCAAACTCAAAAACAATTTAATCATTGCTGACGTAGGGGTCTGGATTAGTGTGGTTAAAACACGTGATCCTAAAAGCTATCCTTATTTCTAAATTATTGTGGACCAAACGAATCCTTCAAAAAATAAAAACAAAAAAAAAAAAAAAACAAAAGAAAAAACCTCTACCTTTCATATCTCGCAAGCCGTCGTATTACATAGTTCCCGGATTCTTTACACACACGTGGCACTTTTAAAACCATCGATATTCTCAACTCCTCCTTCCTAACAAGCCACGTGGCATTCAGTTGATCAACTTTTTCCACAACTAGTATACTAGTCCACCATTTAATTGCAGTGCCTTACGGCATTACGAGCTGAAGAAAATCCTTCGAGGTTTTGCTTCCAATATCTGAACGATCAAACCTTCCAATTTTTAGGGTTCTTTGTATCTTCTCCAAATCTACAAGCTACGACAGCATAAGCAACCATGGCTTCTGTTAATGGAATCACAGCCCAGAGATTCCCACCTGTGACAACAGGACCCATCAGGGAATCCAAGCTTCAAAGATTCAATCTTGCTGTAAAGGGTCTTTCGGGGTCATCTCTCATCAAGATCTCATCAAGGAAATCTCATAAAGTCTCAAACTTTAGTTCTTTGAGAGGTGGTGTGCGAAGGAACTGGGCAATTGGGTCGATGGCTGCAGAAGAGCAGGATGTGATTCCTGTGCAGAGTAGTGATTCGGTGGATCAGCAAGATGGAGTGATAGCTCGAATTGAGATGGAAATGGTGGAAGAAGAACAAAAGAATCAGGTCAGTGGATTTGTTGGGGAGGGAAGGTTTTCGTTGGAGGGCGCCGGAGAATTTCAAGGCTTCTCTTCTTCTTCTTCTTCAAGTGGGTTGGACTCGGAGGAGGATACGGAGAGGTTAATTGATAGGGCAATTAATGCTACTATTGTTCTTGCTGCTGGGAGCTTTGCTGTGACCAAGTTGCTCACCATTGATCATGATTACTGGCATGTAAGTATAAGTGAGGTTCCTAAGATCATTCTTTTCGGGTGGATTACTGGCCTTTTTTTTTTTTTTTTTTCTGTTTATTCTTTTTTTGGGCTGTTCACTTGATTTATGTTTTCATATTTGTTCTTAGATCATTACCATGGTCTGAATGTGTTTTATTTGTTTTGAGAATTTGAAACTTTCCAAGACTTTAATGGGAATAGTTGGATTTTTCTTGTTGATATACATGCATATATTTGAATCTTACCTGATTTTTTTCTTTTACTTATTTTTTAAGGATGAAGCTTCATTTTTGTAGTTTTCATCACTCCTTTGGTCTCAGCTGACGTTGTGAGTCTTCTGATCATTATCTTCTAATGAAACTGCTTCTTTGCTTTAAAAAACTCAGGGTCCTGCCGTTATATAATTCTAGTTTCTACTGAAGTTTGTATCAATCAATTCTATCTTACTACTACTGCCTTGTTCCTTTTGCATCTTTGTTTTTGCCTTCAGTCTTCAGCTGTAGGTATTTTCTTCAGTTTTTGGTTCAACATGTAGTTGGAAATTGGAGTTATTTTGTTTCTTGTTGCATTCCAAGTGTAAGTCGCCAATTTCATGATTTTGATTATTTTATCGGAGTTTTTCTTTGTTTGATGGGTGTTCTATTTCTTATTTGTATACTTGAAGTGCTTTAGTACTATTGCTTGGACGACTTACCCATGTCGACACTTCATGATAGTACATGGGTATGGGATACACATCTGACATTTAGATTTTAGAATATTGCTAAATAAACTCTTTAATGGAAGGAAGAGAATCTACTAAAGAAAATAATAGCTAATACACCACATTCACTTAAAGTGGAAATAAAAGAGGACAATAAATATTATATAACCGAGTACCTATATCCTAAAATTTAAAAATTAAAGAGGGAAACCTCTAGTTATGCATCTGTGTCCAACATCCACACCTAAGTCCAGGTAACATAGTTTTGTTACATTGTTTATAGGGGTGATATAGTTCTATGGTTCTGTTCATTTACTTCATTGTATTTTCCCTCGAAATGTTATCCATCCTTATAATGTTGACATTTTGCTCCTCATTTTCTCTTGTAATGTTTAGTTTAACACTTCTTTTGTTTCTTACATGCTTGCTCTGTTATTGTTGGATCATGGATGGGCTTAGATGGGTGTATTCTAGAATTTTTGTTTTATTTATTTATTTATTTTTTTGTAAATTTTCTTTCAAGTGCTCTAGAGTCTAGTCTTACACTTCTCAGGTTTAGAGAAAATAGGATCAACCTCATTGGTCTAATTTGAATTTGAAAAGCCAAAGCTATACAATGACATGGTCAGCTAAATTGGTTCTTACAGCGTGGTAACTAGTGATGAAGTGATTTCTCATTATAAATGGTTGCGCACCAAGTTTTTTCCTGCGCATAGGTTCAAGTGACATAGTGAGACTGGGTTGCCCGAAACTAAAGCTATTTGGTTCAAAACAAGATGGTCACTTGATGAACTATATCTTGCTATAGCTAAAGTTTTCATAATCATCAAACGAAATGTTTAGTCCTTGGCAAGAGCATAATAGAGTTAAGGATCTTAAGATAGACAAGTGGAATGACTTGGAAAGCTGACAATCACAAACAAAAATGCCACTGAAGAAGTGGTCATGGGCCGATTGGCCTCTTCAATTGAAGGAGGAGGAAAGCGACGAGTATTTGCTATTGGCAATTTCGTCAAGCAATGTTTGCTTCTTTGATGTCGTGGAAATATCTTCAGTACATGTAAACTTGCTACATGGATAGTAGATGAATAATTGTTTCAGTTCAGTTGGGGACCTTGTAGTTCAATGTGAATAAGTCTTTAGTTATGAGAGCAGATTCGTGAACTAGAGTTATTAGAAGTTTGGCTTCAAGTAGAAGTACTTGAGGAACGATTTAGCCAAACCTAGACATTTTGTATAAGGCCTTGCTGATATTAAGAATGATCTTTCTTGCTTTCTTTTCGTTTCTTCTTCTTCTTCTTTTTTTTTTTTTTTGGTCACACTTCTTGGTTTTGAGATTTTTCTATGGGCTTGCATTATGGAAATTTTGGATTTTAATCAATCTATCGCCTAGATGTTACACCACTCTCATGTATTATTTATTTATTTTTTGATTTCTGTCCTTCAATAAAGACATCATCTTATTTTTAGCTTTTTAAGCATCCTTTGTTAAATTTGAGCATGGCTTTTTATATTGTACTCTTATTGAAGAGCCATCTTGGATGCTGTTGTTTATTTGTTAAGCTTACATTCTTTGTTTTCCTACCCATTTATAGGGGTGGACACTCTTTGAAATACTAAGATACGCACCCCTACACAACTGGAATGCTTATGAGGAAGCTCTGAAAACTAACCCTGTTTTCGCCAAAATGATCATAAGTGGGGTGGTGTATACTATTGGAGATTGGATAGCACAGGTAACATTGCATCTTTAAATAAAAGAAAAAAAGAACCTTTCGTTAATAAATTGTTAGAAGTTCTTCTCATCCTTTGTTCATTTGATTCAAATTGGCAGTGCTATGAAGGAAAACCCCTATTTGAGTTTGACCGGGCACGGGCATTCAGATCTGGTCTTGTTGGCTTCTTGCTTCATGGCTCTCTGTCTCATTACTATTACCAATTGTGTGAGGTGAGGTGATGAAGTAGTTGAGATTTTTCTTTTCTTTTTGTTTTTGGGTTAGAATTATGGATCTTATTTCTACCTTGAAGTTGATCTCTGGTGAAATGCTAAAGCATTTTCCCGTGCTTGGCAGGTCATCTTTCCTTCTCATGACTGGTGGGTGGTACCTGCTAAAGTTGTTTTTGATCAGACTGCATGGTCTGCAGTTTGGAACAGCATCTACTATGGAGTATTGGGACTACTTAGATATGAATCTCCAGCCACCATTTTTAGTGATATAAGGGCAACCTTTTGGCCCATGATAACTGTAAGGATAACTTTTACTCTCTCCGAATTTTGTCACATCCAACATTTTTCTATGATTTTCCATGTCCACGAAAAATTGATTCCAATAAAAAACCAAAAGCAGCCCTATTTTCTGTTTGAACTATGAAACCTCTAAGAATTTCCCATGATTTTGTATGATGCAGGCGGGTTGGAAGCTCTGGCCTTTTGCTCACCTCATTACCTATGGTGTCATCCCCTTGGAGCAAAGGCTACTTTGGGTTGATTGCGTGGAGCTTATCTGGGTGACTATTCTCTCAACGTAAGTTTCTTCCTTAATCCCTTATCTTATTATTAACTCATTTGTCGTAAATTAAGGACACAAAACAAAGAGAAAGAGGGAAAGATAAGTGATTCACAAGTGCACGAACCACTTCTCAAATGCTGCTTCAAGGCTACCGGCCTACCATGCTAACACTGATTTTTTTCCCTCTTTGTTAGTTATTCAAATGAGAAATCAGAAGCAAGGCACTCTGCACCAGCACTGGAGGCTAGTAGATCTAATTCCAATTCTAATTCTCAATCCATTACTCCCAAGGTAAAATAAAGTTCCAAACGTGATACCATAGAC